>CM050930.1:16396805-16649139 GCA_027742785.1 Vigna reflexopilosa | reverse complement strand
TACTGCCTTCGGGCAGGCGTTGTAGGGTGCTAATACCTTTCCCTACACGTAACCGACTCCCGAACCTAAAATATGGTTTTCGTAGACCTTGCCTTGCCTTTTTATGGTTTCTCCTTAGTCTTTCCAGAATAAACTATGGTGGCGACTCCAATCTCTTTTTCAAAAACGATTTTCTTTTTTGGATCGTCGTCCCGTCGCGATTTCCGGTTGCGACAGATGGCGACTTCCCATTTTGCCGGGTAAATAAAATTCATCACAAAAATCAAAAAAATAAACAAATAGATAAAAAAATAAAAAATACTATTTAGTTTTACTATTTGCACCCCCAAATTAACTTTTTAATCCTTGGCCCAATGGCCCAAAATAATCTCAAATTTTTTTCTTTCTCACCACCATCTTTTTCTTTTCACACCCCACTCTCCACATCACCTTACACATACACATCTACACACCTACACACTTACACACACACACTTTCATAATGTCCATCTTTCTTCTATCATGCCAAATCTCTTCATCCAAAAATTCTACTACATTTTTCTCTCATACATTCCCATTAAATCTCATACCAAATTTCTACTCCAAGTTCATCTTCTTTACCTCTCATCTACCTCTTGTCACAACAAGGTTTTCTTCCATAGCTAAGAGATTCTCCTTCGTGTTCTAAATTACTGCAGTTTCTGTTTTTGCTTTCGTCTTACTATTTCTATTTTGCTGTAAATTCGTTTTTCTGTTTTAATTTCGTTTTTTTGTTTTCTGTATGTTGTATTTTCGTTTTTCTGCTCCAATTTTGTTTTACTGTTGATTTTATTTTCTACTGCTGCAATTCTTATTTTATTTCTGTATTTTGCAATTTATTGTTTTTTGTTTTATTGTTTTCTATATTTTTGTATTCTGTTTTCACTCTTTCTGTATTACTGCAATTTCTGTTTCTGAAATTCTGTATTTTCTGTATTGCTGTTATTAGGTACTAATGAAATTTAATTTTCTATTTTACTATTTTTTGTATTTATTATTCTACTGTTTTCTGTATTTTCGTATTTACTGTAGCAGTTTCGTTTTTACTATTTTAATTTCGTTTTCATGCATTATAATATGTTTTATTGCATCTTGAGGATTCTAGCACATGTGTGATCGCACGCATCGTCCTTGTGCTAAAACCTTTTCTTTTCTAAAAAATAATAATAACAATAAATAAAAAAATGTTTTAAAGGTTTAAGCATCTGCTAAGACCTTACCTCCTTTTTTTCTCAAAAATATAAAAAATATTAAATCTTCAAAAAAAATATAAAAACATCCATTTTCAAAACAAACAAACATAATTGCCAAAACTACGTGATCCTTGATTCTCCACCAAGCGTGGAGATACGTAGGACCAAGGCCAGTCCTTGTCAGGTTCACTTTCCAAAAATCCAAAAAAAATCCAAATCTTTTGCAAACAAATTTTCCAACAATTTCTCAAACAAATTTTCCAAACAATTTACTAAAACTACGTAACCCTGATTTCTCAGTCTGACTGAGAATACGTAGGAGCAAGGTCAATCTTTGTCGGGCACAAAAAAATAAAAAATATTTTGTTTCTTTAGAGTTTTATTTTTTAGGGGAAATTAAACATTTTGCAAACCACATCAAATTCGCGTATTAAATTAAGGGTACTGCCTTCGGGCAGGCGTTGTAGGGTGCTAATACCTTTCCTTACACATAACCGACTCCCGAACCTAAAATATGGTTTTCGTAGACCTTGCCTTGCCTTTTTATGGTTTCTCCTTAGTTTTTCCAGAATAAACTATGGTGGCGACTCCAATATCTTTTTCAAAAACGATTTTTTTTTTCGGATCGTCGTCCCGTCGCGATTTCCGGTTGCGACAGATGGCGACTTCCCATTTTGTCCGGGTAAATAAAATTCATCACAAAAATAAAATAAATAAAAAAATAAATAAAAAAAATAAAAAAATACTATTTCGTTTCACTATTTGCACCCCCAAATTAACGTTTTAATCCTTGGCCCAATGGCCCAAAATAATCTCACATTTTTTTCTTTCTCACCACCATATTTTTCTTTTCACATCCCACTCTCCACATCACCTTACACCTACACACCTACACACTTACACACACACTTTCATAATATCCATCTTTCTTCTCTCACGCCAAATCTCTTCATCCAAAAATTCTACTTCATTTTTCTCTCATACCTTTCCATTAAATCTCATACCAAATTTCTACTCCAAGTTCATCTTCTTTACCTCTCATCTACCTCTTCTCACAACAAGGATTTCTTCCATAGCTAAGAGATTCTCTTTCGGTTTCTAAATTACTGCAGTTTCTATTTTTGCTTTCGTTTTACTATTTCTCTTTTGCTGTAAATTCTTTTTTCTGTTTCAATTTCGTTTTTTTGTTTTCTGTATGCTGTATTTTCGTTTTTCTGCTCCAATTTTGTTTTACTGTTGATTTTATTTTCTACTGCTGCAATTCTGATTTTATTTCTGTATTCTGCAATTTACCGTTTTTTGTTTTACTATTTTTTGTATTTCTGTATTCTGTTTTCACTATTTCTGTATTACTGCAATTTCTGTTTCTGAAATTCTGTATTTTCTGTGTTGTTGTTATTAGGTATTAATGTAATTTAATTTTCTGTTTTACTATTTTTTGTATTTATTATTTTACTTTTTTCTGCATTTAATGTTTTCTGTATTTTTGTATTTACTGTAGCATTTTCGTTTTTACTGTTTTAATTTCGTTTTCATGCATTATAATATGTTTTGTTGCATCTTGAGGGTTCTAGCACATGTGTGATCGCACGCATCGTCCTTGTGCTAAAACCTTTTCTTTTCTAAAAAATAATAATAATAATAAATAAATAAATGATTTAAAGGTTTAAGCATGTGCTAAGACCTTACCTCCTTTTTTCTCAAAAATATAAATAATATAAAATCTTCAAAAAAATATAAAAACATCCATTTTCAAAACAAACAAACATAATTGCCAAAACTACGTGATCCTTGATTCTCCACCAAGCGTGGAGATACGTAGGACCAAGGCCAGTCCTTGTCAGGTTCACTTTCCAAAAATCCAAAAAAAATCCAAATCTTTTGCAAACAAATTTTCCAACAATTTCTCAAACAAATTTTCCAAACAATTTACTAAAACTACGTAACCCTGATTTCTCAGTCTGACTGAGAATACGTAGGAGCAAGGTCAATCCTTGTCGGGCACAAAAAAATAAAAAATATTTTGTTTCTTTAGAGTTTTATTTTTTAGGGGAAATTAAACATTTTGCAAACCACATCAAATTCGCGTATTAAATTAAGGGTACTCCCTTCGGGCAGGCGTTGTAGGGTGCTAATACCTTTCCTTACACATAACCGACTCCCGAACCTAAAATATGGTTTTCGTAGACCTTGCCTTGCCTTTTTATGGTTTCTCCTTAGTTTTTCCAGAATAAACTATGGTGGCGACTCCAATATCTTTTTCAAAAACGATTTTTTTTTTCGGATCGTCGTCCCGTCGCGATTTCCGGTTGCGACAGATGGCGACTTCCCATTTTGTCCGGGTAAATAAAATTCATCACAAAAATAAAATAAATAAAAAATAAATAAAAAAATAAAAAAATACTATTTCGTTTCACTATTTGCACCCCCAAATTAACGTTTTAATCCTTGGCCCAATGGCCCAAAATAATCTCACATTTTTTTCTTTCTCACCACCATATTTTTCTTTTCACATCCCACTCTCCACATCACCTTACACCTACACACCTACACACTTACACACACACTTTCATAATATCCATCTTTCTTCTCTCACGCCAAATCTCTTCATCCAAAAATTCTACTTCATTTTTCTCTCATACCTTTCCATTAAATCTCATACCAAATTTCTACTCCAAGTTCATCTTCTTTACCTCTCATCTACCTCTTCTCACAACAAGGATTTCTTCCATAGCTAAGAGATTCTCTTTCGGTTTCTAAATTACTGCAGTTTCTATTTTTGCTTTCGTTTTACTATTTCTCTTTTGCTGTAAATTCTTTTTTCTGTTTCAATTTCGTTTTTTTGTTTTCTGTATGCTGTATTTTCGTTTTTCTGCTCCAATTTTGTTTTACTGTTGATTTTATTTTCTACTGCTCCAATTCTGATTTTATTTCTGTATTCTGCAATTTATTATTTTTTGTTTTACTGTTTTTGGTATTTCTGTATTCTGTTTTCACTATTTCTGTATTACTGCAATTTCTGTTTCTGAAATTCTGTATTTTCTGTGTTGTTGTTATTACGTATTAATGTAATTTAATTTTCTGTTTTACTATTTTCTGTATTTATTATTTTACTTTTTTCTGTATTTAATGCTTTTTGTATTTTTGTATTTACTGTAGCATTTTCGTTTTTACTGTTTTAATTTCGTTTTCATGCATTATAATATGTTTTGTTGCATCTTGAGGGTTCTAGCACATGTGTGATCGCACGCATCGTCCTTGTGCTAAAACCTTTTCTTTTCTAAAAAGTAATAATAATAATAAATAAAAAAATGTTTTAAAGGTTTATGCATGTGCTAAGACCTTACCTCCTTTTTTCTCAAAATATAACAAATATAAAATCTTCAAAAAAATATAAAAACATCCATTTTCAAAACAAACAAACATAATTGCCAAAACTACGTGATCCTTGATTCTCCACCAAGCGTGGAGATACGTAGGACCAAGGCCAGTCCTTGTCAGGTTCACTTTCCAAAAATCCAAAAAAAATCCAAATCTTTTGCAAACAAATTTTCCAACAATTTTTCAAACAAATTTTCCAAACAATTTACTAAAACTACGTAACCCTGATTTCTCAGTCTGACTGAGAATACGTAGGAGCAAGGTCAATCCTTGTCGGGCACAAAAAAATAAAAAATATTTTGTTTCTTTAGAGTTTTATTTTTTAGGGGAAATTAAACATTTTGCAAACCACATCAAATTCGCGTATTAAATTAAGGGTACTGCCTTCGGGCAGGCGTTGTAGGGTGCTAATACCTTTCCCTACATGTAACCGACTCCCGAACCTAAAATATGGTTTTCGTAAACCTTGCCTTGCCTTTTTATGGTTTCTCCTTAGTTTTTCCAGAATAAACTATGGTGGCGACTCCAATCTCTTTTTCAAAAATGATTTTCTTTTTTGGATCGTCGTCCCGTCGCGATTTCCGGTTGCGACAGATGGCGACTTCCCATTTTGTCCGGGTAAATAAAATTCATCACAAAAATAAATAAAAAATAAATAAATAAAAAAATAAAAAATACTATTTCGTTTTACTATTTGCACCCCCAAATTAACTTTTTAATCCTTGGCCCAATGGCCCAAAATAATCTCACATTTTTTTCTTTCTCACCACCATATTTTTCTTTTCACACCCCACTCTCCACATCACCTTACACATACACACCTACACACCTACACACTTACACACACTCTTTCATAATATCCATCTTTCTTCTCTCACACCAATTCTCTTCATCCAAAAATTCTACTTCATTTTTCTCTCATACGTTTCCATTAAATCTCATACCAAATTTCTACTCTAAGTTCATCTTCTTTACCTCTCATCTACCTCTTCTCACAACAAGGTTTTCTTCCATAGCTAAGAGATTCTCCTTCGTGTTCTAAATTACTGCAGTTTCTGTTTTGCTTTCGTTTTACTATTTCTGTTTTGCTGTAAATTCGTTTTTCTGTTTCAATTTCGTTTTTTTGTTTTCTGTATGCTGTATTTTCGTTTTTCTGCTCCAATTTTGTTTTACTGTTGATTTTATTTTAAACTTTTTGGGTGAAAATTTGGCTAAAGAAGGGCATCCAAACATGGCCTTGGTCATATGACATAAACAACCAATTCAATCAATTATCAAGACTCAAGCAATATCATTCATGATTCCCTGTAAACAGTGCATATATCAGTGAAAACTCTGGAGCTCAATACCTCACACAACATGCTTTCTCATCATTCATGAATCCTGCTTAGCATCACACAATCATAAACCACAATACATTTGTTCATATAGTTAGTGAACCATTCATCTGGATATAAACACACACACATTCATAATCATCAACCACATTCAATCATCATCGTCGAATAACTTGTCATGCAATATAATCATCAAACCATCATCAGAATCAGTGTACAAGCCAAGCATAGACACATAGATTAAAGTTCAACGTATTCTATAAATCGAAAGTACAAAAGAAAAAGAAACCTGGGTTTCCTCCCAATAGCGCTTGTTTAACGTCACGAGCCTGACCCGAACCTCATGGATCCACTGACATCATCACCGTGGAGAATTGCTCCACCTTTCCTCCCAAGTAATGTTTAAGTCTCTGCCCATTCACCACCCAACTTCGCTGTTGACCATCATCATTCGGAATTTCTAATTCCACAGCTCCGTTTGGGTATACATGCTTTATTACAAAAGGTCCCGACCATTTTGATTTTAACTTTCCAGGAAATAATTTCAACCGTGAATTAAACAATAGCACATGCTGCCCTGGATTGAAAACTTTCTTTATCAACTTCCTATCATGATAAAATTTAACTTTCTCTTTATAACTTCTTGATGAATCATATTTTTGTAACCTCATCTCTTCAAGTTCTAACAATTGATTTCTTCGTTTGCTTTGAACTTCATGAGGGTTAAAATTTAAAAATGTCAAAGCACACAAAGCCTTATGTTCCATCTCTACTGGCAAGTGACATGCTTTCCTATATACCATTTGAAAAGGTGATAATCCCATGGAGGTCTTCATAGCTGTCCTATATGCCCAAAGTGCATCATCCAATTTATGTGACCAGTCTTTTCGTGAAAAAGCAACTGTCTTCTCTAATATCCTCTTGATTTCTCTATTAGAAACTTCAGCTTGACCATTTGTTTGTGGATGATAAGGTACGACTACCTTATGTTTCACCCCATAATGTTTAAGCACCTTGGCAAGCTGAACATTGCAAAAATGAGACCCCCTATCACTAATAAGTACTCTAGGGGTTCCAAAACGTGAGAAAATTTGCCTTTTCAAGAATTTAATCACCGTGTTAGCATCATTCTTTGGACATGCCAAAGCTTCAACCCATTTACTCACATAATCCACAGCCACCAATATATATTCATTATTAAATGATGGTGGAAAAGGCCCAACAAAATCAATCCCCCAACAATCAAAAACCTCAACTTCCAAAATACCTTGTAATGGCATTTCATGTCTTTTCGATATAACCCCTGTCCGTTGACACTTGTCACAATTTCTAGCTTGATTATGAGCATCTTTAAACAATGTAGGCCAATAAAACCGTGACTGTAGAATTTTTGCAACCGTTTGCTCTCCATTATAACGACCTCCATAAGGAGAATTATGACAATGCCAAAGGATTCCTTCTGCTTCTTCCTTCGTTACACATCTCCTCAAAAGATTGTTTACCCCAATCTTAAATAAATATGGATCATCCCATATGGACTGCTTAGCATCAGAATAAATTTTTTTTCTCTGTTGCCAATTTAATTCCTCAAGAATAACACCTGCAGCTTTGAAATTAGCCATATCAACAAACCATGGCCTTTGTTGAATGTACAAGAGAGTTTCATCTGAAAAAGAATCCCAGATTTCTTTCTCCTTGCTTGTTACTTCAGTGTTAACCAACCGGGGTAAATGATCTACAATTAAATTCTCACTTCCCTTTTTATCACGAATCTCTACATCAAACTCTTGTAACAAAAGCACCCACCTAATTAGTCGTGGCTTTGAATCTGGCTTTGTCAATAAGTACTTTATGGCCGCATGATCCATATAAATTATCACTTTAGATCCAATAAAATAAGATCTAAATTTTTCCAATGCATAAACTATAGCCAGAAATTCTTTTTCTGTAGTAGCATAATTTAGCTGTGCTTCGTTTAACACCTTACTAGCATAATAAATAGCATGAAATACTTTTTCTTTTCTTTGACCCAACACAACACTTATAGCATAATCACTGGCATCACACATAAGCTCAAAATCTTTATTCCAATCTGGAGCTACAATTACTGGAGCAGAAATCAAACTTTTCTTTAGGAAGTCAAAAGCTTGCAAACATTCAGAGCTCATCTCAAATGGTGTACCCTTAACAAGCAGATTACTTAATGGCTTAGCAATCTTTGAAAAATCTTTAATGAATCTCCGATAGAACCCAGCATGACCTAAGAAACTCTGAATTCCTTTTACATTTGACGGTGGTGGAAGTTTTTCAATAACCTCCACTTTGGCCTTATCAACTTCAATTCCTCTGGCTGAAATCTTGTGTCCCAACACAATTCCTTCTGTAACCATAAAATGACATTTTTCCCAATTCAAAACAAAATTCTTTTGAACACACCTTTTAAGAACTACATCCAAGTTGATTAAGCATCTTTGAAAAGAATCTCCAAATACTGAAAAAATCATCCATGAAGACTTCTATGCTTTTCTCCATGAATTCCGCAAAGATTGTTTGCATACACCTTTGAAACGTAGCAGGTGCATTACATAATCCAAATGGCATTTTCCTATAGGCAAATATACCAAAAGGACATGTAAAGGCTATTTTTTCTTGATCTTCAGGATCCACCACAATTTGATTATATCCAGAATAGCCATCAAGGAAGCAATAATATGCTTGTCTAGCCAATCTTTCTAGCATCTGGTCCATAAAAGGTAAAGGAAAATGATCCTTTCTGGTAGCTGTATTTAACTTTCTATAGTCAATACACATCCGCCATCCAGTAATTGTTCGTGTAGGAATTAATTCATTTTTTTCATTATGAATCACTGCCATTCCTCCTTTCTTTGGCACCACCTGAACTGGACTCACCCATTTGCCATCAGAGATTGGGTAAATGATACCTGCTTCTAATAATTTCAACACTTCCTTTCTCACGACTTCCTTCATAACAGGATTCAATCTTCTCTACGATTGAGCCACCGACCTATAATCATTCTCCATAAGAATCTTGTGCATACAATATGTGGGGCTTATGCCTTTAAGATCTGCAATTGACCAGCCTATAGCACCGTTATTTGCTTTTATAATTTCCACCAATTTCTCTTCTTCATTAGGAGATAATGAAGTACTAATAATAACTGGTTTTCCTCCATCATCTTCCAAAAATACATATTTCAAATGTGGTGGTAATTCTTTCAATTCAAGCTTGCTTTCTTTCACTTTCTCTTTAAGATCAATTCTTTCAAAACTAGCCTCCTCTGTTTCCTTTATTTCTTCCAAATCACAGATACAATCTTCCATCATTTTATCCTCCTCTTCATGTACATCTTCATATTCATCAATGAGAGTCCTCTCTAATACAGATGCATTTCGTATTCTCTTATCTTGCAACACACAAAGATCTTCTACAATGTCTATTTGAAAACATGACTTACTATCTTTAGGATATGACATTGCCTGGAAGACATCAAAATTTACCTCTTCATCCTGTACTCTGACCTTCAACTTACCATTCTCTACATCAATTAAAATCCTGGCTGTCTTCATAAAAGGTCTTCCAAGAATCAAAGGTGCATCTCCATTTTCCTCCATCTCCATAACAACAAAATCTACCGGGAATAAAAATTTATCCACCTTTACTATCACATCTTCAGCCACTCCATATGGATATTTAAGAGATCTGTCTGCCAATTGAAGAGTCATCCTTGTTGGTTTTAGTTCTAATCCTCTTATCTTTTTGAACATGGAAAAAGACATTAGATTAATGCTAGCTCCCAAATCAATCAAAGCTTTTCCCACTTCTAACTCTCTAATGGTGCATGGAATGGTAAAGCTCCATGGATCTTGCAATTTAGGAGGTAATTTCTTTTGTATGACTGCACTACAATCTCCTTGCACTTCAATGGTTTCCTTCACGACATACTTCCTCTTTTCCATGAGAAGTTCCTTTAAAAATTTGGCATATGATGGCATTTGTTGAAGTGCCTCATAAAACGGTATGGTTATTTCCAGCTTCTTAAAAATCTCCATAAAGTGCTCAAACTGCTTCTCCTTCTCCTTTCTTGAGTATGTCTTTGGGAAAGGCAACGGTTTAACATACTCCTTCTCTTTCTCAACCTCTTCTTCCTGACTATTACCCTCATCTCTCATATTTTTTTCTCCCTCTCTTTCTTCTTTTTGATCACTCTTTTTTTTAATGCTTTCTTTTTCTGCCTCATCTTTTTCAAATCTTCTCTCCTCCAACACTTTCCCACTTCTGGTAATCATCTCACATGTTTCCTTTTTCTCCACTTGATCAACATAAAATGCTGTGCTAGTCACAATTCTCTGAAAAATTTCTTCAGATTCTACACTTCTCTGTACTACCATAAATTGAGGCTGTTTTGAGACTCTTGATGGTGTTATCATCTCTTGTGGCAAGGCAGACAGTTTCGGAATAATTGTCTCCAACTACTG
The DNA here is from genome assembly GCA_027742785.1 of Vigna reflexopilosa. Lineage (NCBI taxonomy): Eukaryota > Viridiplantae > Streptophyta > Magnoliopsida > Fabales > Fabaceae > Vigna > Vigna reflexopilosa. The sequence continues at coordinate 16,638,713 of CM050930.1, read as the reverse complement.
AGCAATTATCTTGTTTTGCTCCATCAATACACTATGATCCTGTGATACTGAAGTTTTCTGAACAAAAGCAGTACTTTCACTCTGTGTTTCCTCAATGTCTGCCATATTTTCAATCAATTCATAAGCCTCGTCTTCAGTCTTTTTCATTATGTCCCCTCCGGCTGCAGCATTTAACATCATCTTTGATTGCATGTTTACCCCTCCAAGGAATGCAAGAACTATGGTTGTTTTATCAAATCCATGGACTGGGGTCTTCCTTAATAGGCTTTTAAACCTATCCCATGCTTGCCCAAGAGTCTCTTCCATGCCCTGCTTGAATGATGGGATTTCTAGCTTTCCTTGAGTAACTTTGGACTGTGGAAAATATTTCTTAACAAATCTTGTAGCCACACTGTCCAATGTTGTGAATGTTTCTGCTGGAAAGGAATTAAGCCACTCCTTAGCATTGCCCGCCAATGAGAATGGGAGCAAGCTAAGCTTTACTCGTTCATCTGATACACCTGCCATCTTCACAGTATTGCAAATTTCACTAAACGTTGTCAAATGATCATATGGATTCTCATTTGACAAACCGTGAAACTGGTTGCCTTGTACTAAGTGTATAAGTGTTGGATTCATCACCATGTTGGTCGTTTGATCTGTAGGCATGGTTATGCTTTTGAAGTGGAAAGGACCAACAACATTAGATTGATCTGCCAATGTGCGTCTTGGAGGAGGTTATCCTGCCATCTCCTCTTTTCTTCTATCTGGTGAAGGTGATAATAATCTGTTAGGAGAAGGAAATAACTCCCTAGATGGGCGTCTGACTCTCCTTCTTCCCCTTGTCTCGCTTAAGCCTTCAAGAAGAGGTTGGGTATTTTTCTTGCTTCTAGTATGTCTAGTCTCCTGTTGCATGCACAACAAACACAAACCCTAGTAGCACTTTTATATAAAAATAAAATAAACAAATAAAATATATACAAATATCTACAATCAAGTCAAAGTTAATCAATTTACACTACTAGAAAAAGTTAAATCAAGAGTCCCTGGCAACGACGCCAAAAACATGTTAAACCCCTGACAAATGTACCAGATCGTATCAAGTAATAATAATTGGTAAACCCAATATCGTTCTTCCCAAAGGAATCTTAAGGCCTCATCTTTCGTGTAAACTAATCGTTTAAGACTTGAGAAAAGAAATTAATTTGAATGACTAAAATGCAAAATAAAAGTAAACATGCAAATGCAGTGATTCAATTGGCTTCAAGAAAATATGGATGAATGGAGTTGTTGCGGTTTACAATTTCATCTTATCCACCCTCATATATCTACTCTCCTTATTAACTTTGCTTATTTATCATATTGCCATGCAAACTTTCTTGGTCTACCCTTAACCCAATCCCTTGGTGAAAAGAGTCTATTACTAATTACCGGCTTGCTATCCCTAGCCTCCCCTAGTAATTAATAATTCATGATAAACAGAAGCAAAATACAATTGATCGTCCTACCCCTATCCCTAGGTGGTATTACCATAATCAAGGAATTCTTCCCAGTTCATGACATTACTGTACATCCCCGTATCAATAAAGACAAACAACATCTACCGAATGAGTTAAACGGTAAAAGCAATAAATATAGGTAAAGAACCCAACAATTGACAAATCAAGCATATGCAAGCATATAGAGTAAAAAAGGATTTGGATATATGAGAGTTTCAAAAGATTACATTGTTCTCCAACAACAAAGGGTTTAGTTCACCATAATCATGGTGAACCTAGATGAAATATAATGGAAGAATGGAAAAGCAAACCCTAGATTTGATAAAGTGGAGCCTAAGCATCCAAGAAATCTCCTCCAGGTTGTGTAGAATAGCTCTGGACATTTCTCTCTGCCAAAAGAATTACATTTGGATTCGCACTGAGGCTATATATAAGCCAAAAAGATAACAGAAAGATCTCAGAATCCAAAATATAAAAACAGACAACCGCCCAGGCGCAAAAGTTGGCCGCTCAACGGTTTGCCTCATTCCACGTCACCGCCCAGGTGTCACAATTGACGCTGAGCAGTTTGCCTCTTGCCGTTCTGGACGCTCAGCGTTGGAATTTGACGCTTGAGCGGTCCACAGACTCTTCTTTTCTTCCTTTTTCTCCTTTATTCTTCAGTCTATGACCTTCCTACTTCATTTCCATCTTCAATTCTCATCAAAAACCCTGCAAAACAATGCAAAACAAGCATAATATCTCTAAAAACAGCTTTTGACTCTCATGTGACACAACTTAAGAGTTTTACTTGATTCTAAGCTCATTTTAAGTTACAAATGGTTTGTTTTAATATCAAATTCAAGCATGAAAATAACGGTTTTTAGACCGTTATCAGGTTGCAAAGGTAAGTTCTGAATCTTGGATTGATCATCACAACATGAAAGTATGCTGTAGAGATTTTTTGCATGCCACAAAAGACAATTATATGTGGCATCAAATTTCTTTAGAAAAATTTTCGTTGATTCCATGGTCATGTAAAGAAGCAAGGGCATTTGATATTTTCAAGCAAAGTTGTAAAGAGGGTGGAAATATTGAAGCTTTGTATAGAGAGAGATTAAGAGAAATAATTAGATATAAGGGAAATATTGAACAAGGCATTAATGACTTGAAAATGGCTGCCAAAAAGGGTTATCTTGAAGCAAAATATGTATATGGTTTGATCTTATTATGTTCATATGATAGTGATTTAAGAAAAGCAGGGGTTGAGTATATGCAATTTTTGAGAAATGTCAACTGTGTTGTAAGGTGTAGAAATAAGTTAGTAACTTTATTAGGTAATGTATTTAGAAATCCTCATGGAACACTGTTGCGCAATCGAACTCCTTTATGTTCCCAGAGACAATGCAATGGTTGGAGAATGAAGAAGTTTATTTCTTGGGAAATAATGGATACTGAAGATGATGATGATAATATTAAAAACTCGTGTGAAAACTGTAGGTGGGATGTTGAGTTAGACTTTCTTTATAATCTTTTATTATATTCTATTTAGTAATGAAATTCTATTGTAGGTGGGATGTTTTGTAATCATCTCTTGAATATTAATGAAATTCTCTTTTGGCAAACATTAGTGAATGGTGATTGAATTGTTTAAAATGATTAAATCACTTATAATGATTGCAATTGTCCATTTTAATTTTACATCATTACATTGCATGTAGCAGTATATGTTATTGTTTTTTTTTAAACACCAATATTATGTCGAATGATAAAGCTAATCGATGTAATATTAAGATATGAACGTCCAACAAAGGGAAGTCGACGTATTATTTAATATTACGGCAAAGGTCTCTAATTTTTTTTCCTTTTATCTTCTTTTCTTTTTCCTTTTTAACCTGAAATAACATGTCGATTTTGAAACAACGTCCTCTATTAATTCCTAGAAGGAGTTTATGAATTTTATGATTTGAAGTTGTAGCGTTTTGAAAGGCCTTGGAGTTGTTACAAGTTAACACAATTGTTGTTACAAGAAATTTTATAAATTGATGTCTACTTAAAAAATTACTGTTGGGAAAGGGCTAATATGGGCTTCAATAATTAAAGGCAGTTTACTTAAATGATATATGGTAAAATGCAGTTTGGTGCTAGAAATGAAGAGGTTCACATCAATTTTTCTTTTTGGTTATATTCTTTTTTGTTTTAATCAAACAAATAAAATGAATTCCTTGTGCATATGACATATTATTCGTTATTAGAAGGCAAAGGTCGCTCTGTTTTTTCTTTTTCCTTTTTAAAATCCCTTAGAACGTCAAACAATAGGGGGGCTTCGACGTCAAAGTGAGCATTAATATTGACTCTATAAATATAATGCTTAACTCATACAACTCCACGCTCACTTCATCGTCTTCCTCCATGCCTTTTTCCTACGCGGCATTGCATTTCCATGTGTGTTTTATCTCTTTTGAATCGTTTAAACTTACTTTTACTCTGATTAAATTAGTCTTTGATGGATTATCTTCCATTTGAACCGATTAAAATGAGTTTTCGTTATGTTTTGGTGGAGTTTTGCTCGTGTCTTTTGATAGTGTATTAGTACCTTCTCCCTTAAGTAGTTCCTCATAAGAAAAGCTTGCGTCTTTTGCATCTCTAATGGTATTTCAACCAAAACTGAACCTGGGTCCTTGCCTAGTTCTCATGTCACCGTATTCTTTTTCATTAGCGGTTTGCATGACGTCTAGGCACTAGTGCAGAAAGGGCTTTAGACGTCAGTTATTTTGGGCTTTTAACGTCAGCAATAGAACCGACGTCTATACGGATGACGTTAATAAGACGTCGGTTTTTCGCAGGTGCGACGTCGATATAGATGTTGGTCCGGTTCAATAACCCGACATCTCCAAAGACATCCGACAATATGCTAACCGACGTCTAATCTTACCATAGACGTCGGTCTGTAAAACCTCGAACGTCTATAAAATCGTCAAACATTGCATTAACCGACGTCTTTGGGACATCATCGACGTCGGTTTGTACATTAACCGACGTCTATGAAGTGATTGTTGTGTTTTGGAGCGGTTTTTGTTGTGTCTTGGGGTAGCGTAGTAGCACCTCCTTCCTTTGCTAGTTTCTTCGTAAGAAACAAAGTTGCGTCTTTTGGACTTCTCATGGAATTTCAACCCTAAGACGAACTTGGGTCGTTGCCTAGGTCCATTCCAACCTCCAATGAAAAAGAATACGGTGAGAATACCGTATACTTTCTCGTTGGCGGTCGGAATGGACATAGGCAACAACCCAAGTTCGTCCTTGGAGAAGTTACACTACGCTACACAAAGACACAACAAAAAAACCGCATCAAAACACAACGAAAAGTCATTTTAATCGGTTCAAATGAGAGATAATACATCAAAGATTACTTTAATCAGAGTAAAAACAACTTTAAATAGTTAAAAGGAGAGGAAACTTACTTGGAAATGCAGAGCAGCGGAGAGAAAAGGCAAAGACGATCAAAGTGTTGGTTCGTAAACTTACTAGTTCGCAATGTTATTAAACAGGAAATTAGACGTCTGTTGTACACAAAATCGATGTTTAAAATAGCAAATATGTCGGATGCCTGACTAATATGACGTCCATTCGATTTAAAAATTAATATTTCTGTTGTATATAGACGTCGGCTTGGCGGGATGAGACGTCTAGTGGGCGGAAACGAATGACTTTTCACATACCTGATAGGACTATAGACGTCGGTACTTGAGGCAACAGACGTCTACAATTGTATATAGACGTCAATATGGTGGGATCCGATGTCTATATGTTTGACAGGCTAGTGAGTAGCATTAATTTCCGCCATATAGATGTCGGGGCCCGTCAATGTGGCGGGATCCATCGTCTATAAGGCTGGAAAGAGTGACTATTCATTTGCCTGACAGACATATAGGCGTCAGTTTGCAAGAGCCCGACGTCTATATGTCTGATAGGTAGGTGAGCAACATTAATTTTCGCCATATAGACATCGGGGCCCCCAAGGAACTGACGTCTATAAGGTGAAATGAAATGAGTTTTCACCTAACAGTCAAAAATGTAGACGTCAAGTTGGAAGGGGTGACGTCTAAAATTCTATAGACGTCGGGGATCTACTTAACGGATGCCTATATTGCCAACTTATTTACAGAAATACCATCGGTCATCAATATACGTCGCTCTTATCCTTAATCGACGTTTAACGTGTGACGTTAAACAGCATTTTTGCACTAGTGAGGTAACGACCCAGGTTCGGTTTTGGGTTTAAATGCCATTAGAGATGCAAAAGACGCAAGCTTTTCTTATGAGGAAACTAGCAAAGGAAGAAGGTGGTACCAGGCTACCGTAAAACACGCGCAAAACTACACTAAACTAAAACTCAGTAGACGTCGAATGCATAGAAGAATTCGACGTTATATAGTTGTTTTGAAAGAAAAAGACAAAATAATAAAAAGGAACTAAATAATAAAACGTCGTAGCCAGTATAAAATGACGTTATATGTGTTGATTTAAAAGAAAAATAAAATAATAACTACTCGCTGAAGGAGATAACAGAAAACACAAAGAAAAAAATTCAAAGATGGAGTTCATAGGAGAAATTCTATGAATGGATGTCTACTTAAAATAATTACTATTGACGTCAAAGCCAGTTTAAATTGACGTTTTATTGGTTGATTTAATAGAAAAATAAAAGAATAACTACTAGCTGTAATATACAACGTCCATCTTTTGTTATTGTGATGTCATATTATTTAAAACAAAATTTTGTATTTATTTATTTTGTATTGAACGTCAATTGATTCCTTAACTAAAGTTTTGTGATTACCTAGGTTTCTTACACCAAGGACGATAACGTCAGACCCCAAATTGTTCGACGTTCTACATTGGTATAAATGTCGAAACCATAAAGTGTGCGACGTTCTGTCTGGTTTAAAAGAGAAAAGAAATAAAGAATAAAAAATGGATTCACTCTCTATCATATAAAACGTCGAATATTTAGCATGGTGGACGTCAAATGTGGGTAGAGTGATACTGCTGGAAGCAAACCATTATTTCATTTTTTTTTATTTTAAATTGAACGTCAGTTGTTTCTCAAAATGATGTTAAGTGTTTCTAAGGTCATTATTTTACGTCATTCTGGCCCTTGTTTGACGTTAGCACATTTTAGATTACGTCTATATGATCTTTGTTTGTCGTTAATAAATATTAGTCGGCGAAAAGTTTCAATAGAGGACGTGGAGCAATTTAATTTATTTACAGTAATGCCACCGGTCATTTTTAACGTTGCTAATTGGGCGGTGAGACGTTGACCGTGTGACGTTATAGCCCGTTTTTGCACCAGTGAATAAAGTAGAATTCGTAAATATATGAGAGTGGATTAGGATAAGTCGAAAACCCCCAACAACATCATTCATCCATATCAACCTCCTGCATTATCTTTTTGGTCAATAGATCAACCTTGCATGTTTATTTTATGTTTTGCATATAAAACCCTAATTTTCGTTTTCTCAAGTCTTAAAAGATCAAGATATCACATGAACGTTTAGGCCTAAGAGTCTCTAGGGAAACGATACTTGGACTTACCGTTTATTATTACTTGATACGATTCGATACACTTGTCGGACCTATAACACAAGGATAAGCAGTGTCCTTGGAAGAAGTTTTGTGTTCTACTAACGTTTAATAAGATTTCTTGTGGTTTTGTGAGTTGTACTTGATGCAGGGATGACCTCCTCATCAAGGAAGAGGATCAAGACTGTGGGGAACAAGAGGAAGGAACCGGAGGTGGAGCAGCTGAAGCTCTAACTATGGAGGAAGATGATGAAGATGATGATTTTAAAGACGCTGAAGATGGAGATGAGGAGGACTCAGATGACAACATGGGCTGAGGATATGAGGTAGCATCTACTGATGGATGCTATCTACACTAGAATAAGATTTTTCTTATCTTTTGGGTTTTTTAATTTGAACAATATTTGCTTCTGTTTTTAGTTTAGGGTTTGATGTACTTAGTTGGAAACTTAATCTGATGCAGTGGTTTGACTATTTATTTTGCATGATGGGTATTGCTTGATGATGCTTTGATTGATGATGTTTAGATTGTGCTTTATATGCTTATATACAGGTGGTTGTTCACAGTCTATGTGAACAGATGCATGATGTTGTGATTGTGATTATGATGCTAAGTAGGATGTGTATCTGGGTTATTTGGAATATTGAGTGAGCCTATATGTGAGGTTTTGAGCTCCAGAGTATTTGTTGTGAATGATTGCTATCTACTTGAAAGCATGAATGATTTTGCCCAAGTTTCTATGATTGATTGAATTGCATGTTTATGTCACATGATCAAGGCCATTTTTGATGAACCCTTTCTTAGCCAATGCAAAAATTTTCGCCCAAAAATAAAAGAGCACAATGTGTTCTACCCTTTTTGAACCTAAGCCTTAAACAGAAAACCGTTTTTGAAAATCTTTACCTTGAGTTAAGTTGAGAATTATTTTATGGTATTGATAAAGGTTCAAGTTTGGGGTTGTCGGGAAAGCTGAAAAAGAAAAGCATTGAGCTAAAGTGTTGAGCAAAGCATGAAAAGACAGAAAAGATAGAAAAGATAGAATGAAAGAAAGAAAACCTCAATCCAAAAAGGGGAAAGTTGGGCATGATTGAGATTAGTGGTAAAAAGAGAGTTTGAATTTAAATGATAAATTCATGTATGACTCTCTTAACTCAAGGATTTTGTGATCTAGAAAAACCAATTTTTCTTGTTAGCCCAACCATGTTACAAGCCATGAAAAGCCCTTGTGATGACATTTGTGTGTAAGTATGATTGATTGTTGTAAATGAAAGACAATTTTGTTCCATGTGACATTTAGATAGAAGAAGGAAGGAGTGACCTCTTGAAACACTTGAGTGATTGATTGAAACACTTTATCTAGTGAGGAAGGATTCCATGAATTTATTATTACATCTTTGCATAGTTAATTGATCATTCATGAGAATAGCATATGTTGGGTATTACGTGATTGTGTGAACACCATGATGAGTTAATTGAATCAAATCATGTGCACATCTTGACTAAATTCTGTTGATGAGCTTATTTGAGTAATTACTTGTCTTGAAAGAATGAGTTTTGGAATGTGATTGAACCATTGTGTTGATTTGTTGAAGACTAAGTTTCATCTTACATGCTTGAGGACAAGCAAAGTTTCAAGTTTGGGGTTGTGATAACGGTTGAAAAACCGTTATTTTTATACTTAATTTTGATACTTAATGCACCCTTTTTGACTTAGAAACTTGCTTTGATACATGATTTTGCTTTAGTTTTGTGAATAAGAGAGTTGAGGTTATACTTTATGATTTTATCACTAAATTCCCTTGATTTTGTAAGTTATTGGAATGATTTGAACGAAGGGTTGAAGTATCAAGGAGTTACAATGCAGAAAAGTCAACCACTCAACTAGAAAAGTCAACCACTCAACTAGAAAAGTCAACCACTCAACTAGAAAAGTCAATCAGTCAACCAGAAAAGTCAACCAATCAACCAGAATGTTAAAAAGTCAACAAGAATGCAGTTTTTTAGTATCGTAGGTGGCATTGAGCGCCAGGTTTCTCGCCAGTTTTTCATTGTTTTGCCCCCGAGTGCCACCGCTGGGCGCCATTCTGAGTGTCGCACCTACCGCTAAGCGGTATTGTAGCGCTGAGCACCGACGACACATGTTTTAGGCCAATTTTCTGCTATTTTTATGATATGTTGTGGGCCTGGGCCTATTTTCTATTATTTTTATGTTCTACTTAAGACCCAGATGCCCTAGAGAATGTATCTTTTGATGGCTTAAGCACATAAACACGTTTTTCACCCCTTTGGGGGCATATTTGGGGATTTGACAACTCTCCTTTTCTCTTTCTAGGGTTTCTATCTCTTCTATTGTACACCTAGTTTCTCCATGACGGTGGAGAACTAATCTCATTTGTTAATAGGAATGGTGTAACCTCTAAACTCTCTTGTATTTGAACTGATTCTTATTATTGATATATGCTTTACTTCATTAATTGTTAAGGTTTTTCCTCTATACTCTATGCTTGCATTGTTTAACTCATTCAATTGCATGATTATTGATTTTGTCGATATGGACACATACGGGGAAATCTAGAACTGGGGAAATTCTCCAAAAGGTAGTATTGCCTAAACACAGGAATATGAGGGTTGGTTGCATATACACTCATGTGCTTCAGAATTAATTATTAGGGATGCTAGGAATTGTATGAACTTGTAATTAAGGATAGGCTTATTTACCGAGACATCAGGTTTAAGTGTTTTAGAGAGTGGCATTAACATTAATGAAGAAGTCAAATTCGTTTATGATGATAGGGATTAGGTGAAATCTAAACCCTAACAACATATTCATCTCATATTATCAACATCATCCATTCACTTTTGTGTTTAACCTCAATTGATCAAATTGCATGCATATTTAATTTTATCGTTTTGCATTCAAAAACCCCAAAATATTGTTCTTATAGTCTTAATTGATTAAGCAAAAGCACAAATGTTTAGTGTCGTGAGTCTCTTGGGAAAACGATACTTGGTCTTACCATTTTATATTACTTGATACGATTCGGTACACTTGTCGGAGTCTTAACATGAACATATTCATGTAACTAACAAACAAGACCCCAAGTTTATCTGGGTACCTGCAACAATACCATTTGAAAGTTTTGCAAGAAAGTAAGCTGATAAATGCAACAGACAAGTGCTCAAACACGAATTTCAATGGAACACATTAGAATTTCTTGAGTAACACTGTGTGGTAAGATTTTTCGTAGATTCATGCATTCATGCATCATTGTTTTCTGTTTGAGAATGTATGATGTGTGTATTGTGTGAAACTATGATACAAACCTAAATCGATTTCGGGTTTAATAGAATCGATTAAAATGTTTAAATTAGCTTCTGGACTTTAAAAAATTCAAATTGTTAAACCTAATCAAGTAGGTCTAGTATAAGAGCTTGTCCTTGATCATATTAGCCTAAACTATTTCTTTGCTTTGAACCCTATCTTAATTGAAATATTTCTGAAACTTCTAAGTCTAAAATGGCCTCTTCATCTTCACGATATGGAAAACGTCCTACGCCCACTGAAAGAGAAGTAAGTCCATTTGGTTGGTTTAGTGACTTCATATGTTTCTGCGGTTTTAAAGAGGTTATAAGACACAAATTCCTGAGCATTCTGTTCTTTCCCATTGAAGTGCTCACATTTCAAGAATGGTTAGTTTACTCTGGGCTAACTAAGTTTGTGGAACTGGATGGGGATTACTGCCCTGATCTTGTCAAAGTATTCTATTAAAACTTAAAGGTTTAAGGTAGCCATATCCTCTCTCGTGTAAAGTGTTGGAAAACAGGTAGGCTTCCTTTTTACACCAAGAGCAGGGGTGAATTGGTGGGTTTTCAAAATCAGAGTCTTTTCGTAATCTTTAAATCAAAGTATAAAACTTTACAAACTTTCTTGAATTGCAAGTAATGAAAATTCGTGTGCAGCGAAAAAACGTAGTTGACTGTGCAGATAATAAAGTCGATTGTAATTCAAAGAGCAAGGATAAAGAAAATCAAACACTGGTTTTTATACTGGTTCGGCCTCAATGCCTACATCCAGTTTCCTTCTTGTACCCGGAAGCAAATGCACGATAATGATTAAGGTTTTTACAACAAGGCTTTTATAGAAGACCTCCACGTCAAAAATATAAAACACCTCTCTAACCCTCTAACCAAAATATAGGCAAACACACACAGCAAGACTTGCAGCAAGATGTCCCCTCTCCTGCAATCTGCCAACCACTTTGAGCAATCCTCAAACTCAACCAGACTTCACGAGTCTATCCCATGTAATCACAACAGGTCACAAAAGCAATCACCAATGGATTCCAAGAAGAATCTTGATCAACCAGAAAACACCCCAATGTGCAGATATGTGATCAAGCAATGAGTGCGCTGTTAGTCTCCCTTTGAATTTCCTTTAAGAAAGATCACCACTGTCTTCTTGGAGAATTCTTGGAGCTCTATAATCTCTGAGAAAGAATCTAAAACAGAATATGAAAATGTTAGATCAACTAATGTCCAAAAGTCTCTGAATAACTCCAGATAACATCTATTTATAGATTTTTGTTAATCAAACGCTCTCTTCGTCGAATATGCTACTAATTTAGTCGACTAGGTTACGACAATTATGACAGATTAGTCAAACCAGTACCATACAGTGAAACAAAATAAATTCCCATTCAATACAGTTGACTTATATTCAATGCTCAACTAACTTGGAAAGCAGAGCTGAAGTGCCAAGGAGATGAAGCTTAGAAAGGCCTGGAAAAGCACCAGAAGGGAGGAAAGAACGAAGCTTGAGTGCCATTTTAGGAGCCCTCAATGCCAGAAGGTGTCGCACACCGCCTAGGCGCCCTTTTTAAGGCGTTGAGCGCCATTTTTCCTGAAGAACCATGCATGCTTGCCCTCTGAGTGAAGTTAAGCGTCAAGTTCAAGTATCGCACGCCGTCGGAGCGCCCTAAGTGGGGTGCTGAGCGCCAGCGACATGGGCCTGGACCTTGTTTCTGCTTTGTTTCAGCTCTATTTAAAGGACCCAGACACCCTAGGTTTTGTTTCTTTGGCAAAGGAGGCACAACAACACACTCTTTCACTCTCTTGAGGTAGATTTGGGTTTAGGAGCTTTCATCTTCAACTTTTAGGGTTTTCCTATCTCCTTCTTCTCCATTGTTCATCTAGTTTCACCATGTCTATGGTGAACTAACTTCTAGTTGTTGTTGGAGGATGATGTAACTGATAACGGTTGAAATACCGTTATTTTTATGCTTAATTTTGATACTAAAAACACCCTTTATGACTTAGAAACTTGCTTTAACTCATGATTTTGCTTTAGTTTTGTGAATAAAAGAGTTGAGGTTATACTTTATGATTTTATTACTAAATTCCCTTAATTTTGTAGGGTATTGGAATGAATTGAAAGAAGAGCCAAAGTATCAAATGGTTAAAGTGCAGAAAAGTCAACCAGAGTGCAGCAAAGTCAACCAGAGTGCAGAAAAGTCAACCAGAGTATGCAGAAAAGTCAACCAGAAGTGCAAAAAAGTTGCGTTGAGCAGAAAGGGGCGCTGAGCGCCATTTTTAGTGCCAGTTTTCTTCTGTTTCACGCCTGAGCGCCACTGCTGAGCGTCATTTAAGTGATGCACCAACAACTGAGCGCCATTTTGGCGTTGAGCGCCGGCGATGCGTGTTTTGGGCCAGTTTTTTGTTATTTTTATGATCTGTTTTGGGCCTAGACCCGTTTTCTGTTATTTTTCTGCCCTATTTAGAGACCTGGACGTCATAGGGTTCGCATCTTCTGATGGCTTAAGCATAAAAACACGTTTTTCACCCCTTTGGGGGCAGATTTGGGGATGTGAGAGCTCTCCTCTTCTCTTTCTAGGGTTTATATCTCTTCCATTCCATTGTACACCTAGTTTCTCCATAACAGTGGAAAACTAATCTCATTTGTTATTGGGGAAGATGTAACCTCTAAACTCTCTTGTATTTGAATTGATTCTTATTATTGATATATGCTTCTTTCATTAATTGTTAGAGATATTCTTCTTTGCTCAAATGCTTGTGATGTTTTATTCATGTATGGCATAAATCTTATGATTTGTCTAAGTATTAGGAGATTTCGTACTCCTAGGGTTGGACGATTTGAGGATGTGACAACTCTCCTCTTCTCTCCCTTGGATTATTATCGAGAGATATCTTGCAAATCATGTTCTGGGGAATTCTCCCAAAAGCAATATTACCAAGACATAGGGATAAGAGGGTTGGTTAGCTTTAAGCTTCTGTGAGAATGTAATGCATAATTAGTTGCTAGGGATACAAGACATTGTGAACTAGTAATTAAGAGTCGGCTTTCTTCACCGAGACATCGGGTTTAAAGTAAATTAGAATGTGGCATTAACATTAATGAAGGAGTTGAATTCATAAATACGTGAGAGTGCAGAGGATAAGTCGGAAATCCCAACAACATAATCATTCCATAGTTTATACATCATTCATTTGCACATTCCTTTTGCTCAATTGATAAATACTTGCATTCATGTTTATTTTCTGTTTTGCATTCTAAAACTAATTTTCGTTTTCATGTCTTAAATAATCAACAAATCACATGACTGTTTAGGCCAATGAGTCTCTAGGGAAAACGATACTTGGTCTTACCATTTATATTACTTGATACGATTCGATACACTTGTCGGAGGCATAACAGTAACCTTGTGAACTTTCATGTATTTGAATTGATTCTTAATAATATATGCTTCTTTCATTAATTGTTAGGGTAATTCTTCTGTTTCAACGCTTGCTTTGTTTAACTCATTCATAGCATGATGTATGAATTACATGAGTTTCAGGAGGTTCCTTACAATTCAGGTCCTTGAGTGAAAAAGAGAAAGATGTTGAGAAAGAGAAATAAGTGGTTGAGAGAGAAAAGAGAAAGAGAATGTGCGTGGAGATGAAGAAGTTGAGTGGAAAGAGAAAGTGGAAGAATAAAGTGAGAGAAAAGAAAAAGAGAGAAGTGAGATTGAGAAAAAAAAAAAAGAGAAGAAGAGGGAACAGAAAAAATAAGGAATCATATAAAAATCCCCTTTCTCACCCAAAGAAGTATCATACGAAGGAGAAGGAAAAACTTTTTGAGTGCTTCATAGAAATCTTCAAGAAATTGGGAGATTAAAGTTCCTATTATTGGGACACTACAACAGGTTCCTGGTTATATTAAATTCCTGAAGAAATTCAGTAGAAAGAAAAAAAAGAAAAAGATATTCAAAAATGAGAACACCAAGATCAAAAATGGAACTTGAGCTTTATTGGGTCAAGCTAATGACGTTAAAAGAGCGCTTATTGGGAGGCAACCCGGTTTTCTGAACTTTTATTTTTAATTGATTTTGATTTTTGTTTTGTTTTGTGTGTTTGAGTTTTTTTAGGTTATAAGCATCTACTGCGGGATGCTAGGAGGATTCATAGAACAACATCTACTGATGGATGCTGTTATGATGAAAATTTAGATGATAACCTAGTTTTCTGAATTCTTATTTTTAGTTGCTTTAATTATGTGGTTTTGATTTGATTTTTCTCTGTGTGTTTGAGTTTTTTTTAGGTTATATACTGATTCTGATGGCACTAATGATAGCATCACCTGATGGATGCTTCTACAACATCTACTGATGGATGTTGCTTTGATGAGGATGATGAATGACAACATCTAGTGATGGATGTTTGGTGATGGAGTATCTACTGAAGGATACTATGCTGTTATACACATACTGATGAGTGTTGGTGAGAAGATGTGCATCTACTGAAGAATGTTGGAGGAGTCATTGGGTCAGGCTCATGACGTTAAACAAGCGCTACCTAGGAGGCAACCAGTTTTCTAAACCTCTCTTTTAAATTTATGATTTATTTGCTTTTGTTTTTAGAATAGGTGTTGATGTACTTGGTTTAAAACTTATATCTGATGCAATTGGTTGATGATTATTTGATGAGTGTGCTTGATGATGCTTTTATTTTGATTGATGTTGAGATGATATATGAGATGCTATATATAGGTGGTTGTTCACAATATGTGTGAACAAAATGCATGATGACATGATTGAGATTGTGATACTAGGCAGGATGTGTGCGAAGAAGCTCCTCGATCAAAAGTGGCAGCGGAAATGGAGATTGAATGAACTGGATGAAGCGTGTGCAAGGTGTTTGATAAAAGGTTTGGCAGTGTTTGGGAGATGATGCAGTGAAGAAATCGAGCTCAGACAACTTTCCTAAGGGGAAAGGAGCTAGAGGAAGCAAAGCTAAAGTTGCTCAAGGGTTGAACTCGAGAGAATGGCTAGATTTTAGCAGCATTTCATTAACATCTCAAGTTGAATGTTACACATGTGTAAGCTCTCTTTTATAGAATTCAAGAGGCTATGAACCATGCAACACAAGCTACGCAGAGCTTATTCTAAACGTGTTGGAAACTAAGTGTGCAGAGGAAGCTTAGCATGTTTCACATGGAAGGCATGGAGCATGTGCTGCAAAGAATTGTAGTCCACGTGGAAAGAATGGAAAAGGTGCTGCAAGGAATGGAAGTCACGACTGACTAAGTTTCATGTGTAAAATGTGGAAGGTGTTGGCAGCTGGTGTGGAAAACGTGTTGCTAATTGAATTGCTGGCCATGAACAAGTCTCACTCTTGTCTTCTTTGCTTCTCCTTATTAATGACCTACAAAAACAAAGGAAATTATTTAGTTTAAGAAGAATCTTTGTAAGACTTTAGATAAGGAAAGAGTTTTGGAAATCTTTATTCTACTACCCTTTCTTTAGTCTTAGTTGTAGTTGATACTTCCTCGGATGGGGAGACCCTAAGGGGTTTCCATCATTCCCTCCCTCTTTAAAAACGATTTGTCCTCAAATCGAGAAGAAATAAAGAAGCACAACTTTGGTTTTTGTTTTCCTCCTGGATCAAAAATATATCTACAAAAGATAGCAAAAATGAGTATGATGAAGATGAAATCAAAGATAAGAAGACAAAAGAAAAGTCTTGTATTTTTGAAAAAAAAATTTCTGAAAATTAGTCTTGGAAAAATGGAGAATTCTATATTCCCAAGTTATTTGATTTTTATCTTGAGTTACTTGTTTACACAAGGGTAACATTAACTCAATATTTGAATTGCCATCTTTTGAAAAGGATTACAAAGAATATGGAATGAAAAATGTTTTAAAAGAAAAATTGATAATGGAAGAGTGCACAATAATTGGAAAAGAAGGAAATAATGAGAATACTTCCCTTTTAGGTTCTATGGTGATGTTAAGAGTAGGAGTGGGTTGTAGTAGCAATAGCTCATTCTCTTTAGTTTCCTCTTCTTTCTTTTTTTCTTCTTTTCTTTTCTTTTCTTATTCTCTTCTATCTCTTTCTCGTCTCTCTTCTTCCTTTCTCTCTTCTTCTCATCTCTCTTTTTCTCTTCGCTCTCTTTCTTCTCTCACTCTCTTCTCTTCTTCTTATCTCTTAATCTTCAACTCTAGTTTCTTAGCCTTCAACTCTTTAAGGCTAATTTCAAATTCTATTGTTGTAATAAGGAAACCATTGTCATTTAAGCTTTCAAGAAATGTTTTTCCATGTTCAATATAATCTCTCAATAATTATAGGTTTCTCTTAATATGTGAAGGCATAAACTCTTTTCTCATGCAAGTTTTTAAATCATTCCAATCATGAATAGGAGACTTTTTACCTATCCTAACATGATATTGTCTGTCATCCCATCACTCTCTTGCATGCACTTGAAATCTAGATGTGTAGAAACTAAGGACATAAGATGCACTATTGCTAGAATGGAAATAGGATTCACGTTTACTTTTTCTAGCAATGAATGGATGCATGTCATCAATGTCCCTTTCCCAAGCTAGGTATGTCAATGCACCAATATCCTCACCAAAGAATGGAATATTTGCCCTAGCTTGTTTATACAACTCATCCTCCATCCTATCAAATTCATAAAATGAACAAGACCTCCTTCTAACTTCATCAAGTTTTCTTTTAATTTCTATGAAGCTAATAGGCTGATCAAAATTAGAAGACCGAGAGGACCTATATGAAGAAGAAGACCTAATGAATTTGGGGCTGGAAACAGAGATGGGACTCAAAAGGAACCTAGGATAGGGTCTAGAACAGATAAAAAATGTAATAAAAAACTCAAAAACATTGATGGAATTAAGTGTGCTGAAACTGTTTGATGAAAATGCAAATATGTTTGATGAAATGCCACAATGAACAACAGATTCACTATTTTTTTAGCTTTTGCTTTTCGAAACTGGATTGCAGGGCTTATCTTTGCTTTTTATCTTTGATTATAATTGTATAATCATTCAGTATTTTTGAAAACATAATCCCCTAGCTTTTGCCAATCCAAATTGGAATTATAACTTGGAAGGTAATCAACGGCAATGAAACAGAAAACTGCACCAGTAATATGTGGCAGAAAATTGGAAAAGCAATGGTGAATTTGAGGAGCAGTGATTCAATCTGCAGATGACTCTTCAAACACATCTATGTCATCAAATGGCATGTGTGCAAGCAATGAAACAGCCAAAACAAAGTCCAGTTCAGAATTTCACTGGTGGAGTTCCAAATTTGGTAAAAAATCAGTGGCTTAAACTATGATTTTGTACAAAGGCTGGAAAAATACCAAATGAACACTAGACACATTTTAAATGGTCAAATGAACTTGCTCAAACTTTCAAACAATCTAGAAAAACTCGGATTCTCCAAATGATTGGTCCAGTTGAAATTTTCAAGCAAAATTGGGGCTGAAATGTGAATTCTGCATATGGAATGAAAAATGACCAATCTAACAGTGTGCTCAAGTTTTAAATGTCCAATTGTATGTGCACAAATGATCAAACAGTACAGACACACATAGAATCAACAATTGGTAGTGGCAGTTCCTAGAAATGCAGAAATTTCCACTAAAATTGTTGCAGAAATGAGAAATATGGCAGATTCAATTTTGGCTGGTTCAATCAAATGCAAAAGAAATATCCTAATCAACTAGAACTAGTTGCAAATGATCAACTAGGATATATTAAGTGGCCTAAGACAGAACAAAGACATCAGCACGGTGCAAAAACTGAATGAACAGTGACAGTTTCTGGAAAACGGGTTTTTCAACAACTCAAGTATGCTTTTCTGAAATTAGTGGTTAATTTGAGTTGATACCACTTGAGACATGTTTTGAGACTTGAAACAAACTTGTGGACCACTTCAGATTCAATCAATCTTTACAGAAACGGTTTTCATCATATGTAACAGTAAGCAGCTTTTGATGCAGAGTTTACAAATTGATTTTGAACAATTTGAGCACGCGTTTTGTCTTTCTGTAATGCATGAGTTGGAATCACTTCGTATCCAATTAAACACATTAGACAGACGTGCACAAAACTTAAAACAACCATAAATCTGGACGAAAAACAGATTGTACAATTCAACTCGAAAATTCTGTTTTCAACAGAGTTTGAACTGGAAAAAATCAGTGTGCCATGCGGTCAGCTCAAATGATCAAAGCTGGACATGATGCCATTGCTTTTCATGATCAACATATACCTAACGACACACTTAACTCAATGAAAAACGAAAGAAATCACAGCTGAACAGAATCAAAGCACACATACAGAAGAAAACTGCAAAAATAAATGCACATGACTTTGACAGAAACGTAAATTGAAATTGAAAGCTAAAATTAATTCAAACAAACAATTTGCACCGATTAAAATGATGAAGAAAAGCTATGGATCAGTGAACGGAAGCAAATATCCACTAAAACCGAAAATCAAATCAGAAAATGCAATGGAACAGTGAAAACAAGAACAGTATAACACGGAGAAATGAAAAACGAATTGAAAGAGTGACTTGGCTCATACAAAACTGCATGGACGTGCTGGTTCTGACTACCAAATGATGGAAGTGTCCTCCACGTTTGATCATAAAGAAGCTCCTCGATCAGAAGTGGCAACGGAAATGGAGATTGAATGAACTCGATGAAGCGCGTGCAAGATGTTTTATAAAAGGTTTGGCAGTTGTTAAACCCCTGGCAAGTGTACCAGATCGTATCAAGTAATAATAAATGGTAAGTCCAAGTATCGTTTTCCCAAGAGACTCACGACACTAAACTGTTGTGCTTTTGCTTAACCAATCAAGACTATAAAAATAATATTTTGGGATTTTTAAATATAAAGTGCATAAAAATAAACATGAATGCAAATTGATCAATTGAGGTTAAACACAAAATTGGATGGATGGATGAAGATTAGAATATGAGATGAATATGTTGTTGAGGTTAGATTTCACCTAATCACTCTCATGCATATAAGAATTCCTCTTCTTCATTAATGTTAATGTCACTCTCTAAAACACTTAATACCGCTGTCACCGGTAAGAAAGCATATCCTTAACTACGAGTTCATATGATTCCTAGCATCCCTAATAATTAATTATGAAGCATAGAAGTGTGTATGCAACCAATCCTCATATTACCAAATATTCCTATGTATAGGCAATACTACCTTTGGGAGAATTTCCCCAGTTCTAGATTTCCCCGTACGTCCCCATATCAACAAAATCAAGGATCATACCACCGAATGAGTTAAACGATGTATGCATTAAGCAAAGAGGAAAAGTCTAACAATTAATGCAGTAAGCATATATCAATAAAAAGAATTGATTCAAATACAAGAGAGTTTAGAGGTTACATCTTTCCCTAGCAACAAATAAGGTTTAGTTCCCCATCGTCATGGAGAAACTACGTGAATGGAATGAAAGAATGAAGATAGAAACCCTAAAAAGGAGAAAAGGAGAGTTGTCACCATCTCCAAATCTACCCCCAAAAGGGTGAAAAGTGTGTTTCTGTGTCTAAGCCATAAAAAGATACATTCTCTAAGGTGTCTAGGTCTTTAAATAGGCTATAAAAATAACAGAAAATAGGTCCAAGCCCAAACAAATCATAAAAATCGCAGAAAATATATCAAATCACGTCTGATTGACTTTTTCTGGATTCTGTTTGACTTTTTAGCATTCTGGTCAACTCTGGTCAACTTTTCAACATTCTGGTTGACTGGTTGACTTTTCTGGTTGGATGGTTGACTTTTCTGCACTCTGTTTGACTTTCTGCACTCCAACCATTTGATACTTCAACCTTTCTTTCAATTCATTCCAAAAACCTACAAAATCAAGGGAATTTAATGATAAAATCATAAAACATGACCTCAACTCTTTTATTCACAAAACTAAAGAAAAATCACAAGTCAAAGCAAGTTTCTAACTCAACAAGGGTGCATTTGATATCAAAATTAAGTAAAAAATAACGGTTTTTCAACCGTTATCACAACCCCAAACTTGAAACTTTGCTTGTCCTCAAGCAAACAAGATGAAACTTAGTCTTGCACAAATCAACACAATGGTTCAATCACATTCAAAAACTTGTTTCTTTCAAGACAAGTAATCACTCAAATCAACTCATCAATAGAATTTAGTCAAGATGTGCACATGCTTTGATTCAAATTACTCATCATGGTGTTCACATAGACTCATACTTTTCCAACAGATTTTATTCTCATGAATGATTAATTAGCTAAGCATAGATGTAATTATGAATTCATGGAATCATTCCTGACCAGATAAAGTGTTTCACTCAATCACACAGGTGTTTCAAGAGGTCATCCCTTCCTTCTACTATCCACATGTCACATAAAACAAAATTGTCTTTCATTTACCACAATCAAATATCATCACACACATGTCATCACAAGGACTTTTCAGGGCTTATAATGTGGTTGGGCTAACAAGGAAAATTGGTTTTTCTAGATCACAAAATCCTTGAGTTAAGAGAGTTATCTATACATTCATAGTTCAAGCACAAACTATCTTTTTACCAATCTCACTCATTCCCCACTTTCTTTTTTCTTCACATCGAGCTTTTTTTTTCATGCTTTTTCTTTTTATATCTTTTTCATCTTTTCTCATGCATTTTCTTTTCAACTCATAAGCTCAATGCCTAACTTTTCTTTTCTTTTTCAATTCTCCCAACAACTCCAAACTTGAACTTTTAACAATACCCCAAAAATATTTCTCAACCTAACTCAAGGCAAAGATTTTCAAAGCAAGGGTTTTCACATTCTGTTTAAGGCTTAGGTTCAAAGAGGGTAGAACATAGAATGTTCCTTTTTCATGTGGGACGAAATTTTTGGCTAGAAAAGGGCTTTTCAAAAACGGCCTTGATCATATGACACATACATGCAATTCAATCAATCACAGAAATTTAGGCAAAATCATTCATGCTTCCAGTAGATAGCAATTATATCAATAAGAACTCTGGAGCTCAAAAACCTCACATAAGCTTATTCCAATCATTCAATCAAATACCCTACTTAGCCTCATAATCACAATCACAAAATCACAATGCATCTATTCACACAGCTTGTGAACCACCACCTGTATATCAGCATATTGTGCAATCTCAACATCATCAATATCAAAGCATCATCAAGCAATACCCATCATGCACAAATATTAATATCAAACCACTGCATCAGATATAGTGTCCAACCAAGTTCATCAATCCTACACTACTAAATAGAAACAAATAAATACAAAAACAAAGATAGAAAATGTTGTTCTAATGCAAATAACATCCATCAATAAATGTTATCTCATCATCTTCCTCCATAGTTGGAGCTTCAGCTGCTCCAACTTTGATTCCTTCCTCTTGTTACCCACAATCTTGATCCTCTTTCCTGATGAGGAGGCCATCCCTGCATCAAGTATAATTCAAAAAACCACAAGAATCTAATTAAACATTAGTAGCACACAAAACTTCTTCCAAGGAATGTGGAGGAATCAACCCCAAATAGCTGGGATCTCACAAAACCCCAAACTTAGATGAAAAAGTGATAAAAATTGGGTTTTCAAGAGAGAGGATGATAAGAGAAGTGTTGGGAAATCTTTATAGGATTTTTGAAAGTGAAAGAGAGATTATGGGTTTGGTAAAGAGTGCTTGGGCGAACCTGAGGGGTAGAAAAATCAAATAATGGGTCAAAAGAACAAAACCCTCTTTTAAAACGCTTTGACCCCTCAGCGTCGCCACCGCCCAGCGGTGATTTCACCGTCCGGCGGTGGGCGTGGTTTACACCCCTCTCTTTTTTTCTTTTTAAAACATTTTAACCCTTTAAACCTTCAAATTCAACTTTCAAAATTTAATTCTTATGCAATTCCCAATCACTTATCTCACATATGCAACTAGAACAAGAATTAAAACATGCAAAAATAAATCAATCAACTGGGTTACCTCCCAGGTAGCGCTTGTTTAACGTCACGAGCCTGACCTTAACCCTTCTAGCACCCATCAGTAGGTGCAAACCTTACCATCACCCATCAGTAGGTGTACTTTCCTGGTATCCTTCAGTACATACCTAAATCTTCTAGCATCCCTCAGTAGATGCTATCCCAGTGACATTCATCAGTAAATGTTGTTTAATGACATCCATCAGTAGCTGTCTAACCATATAGCATCCATCAGTAGATGCTAATCTTTCTTATCTTCATTGGCTTCCACCAGTAGATGCCAAATCACCTAACATCCATTAGTAAATGTTATCATTACTACCATCAGAAGCAGCATTTAACCTAAAAAATTTAAATAAAATAAAATCAAATCAAATAAAAGAAAAAAATAATTCAAAAACGGGGTTAGAAACTGGGTTGCCTCCCAACAAGCGCTTCTTTAACGTCATTAGCTTGACCCGGTAAAGCCCAAACACCCATTAGTAAGTTTTGATATTTTATGTTGGCATTCTTCCTTCCTCTATGACACCAACAACATCTCGAAAATTTCCTTTATCACCAACTCTAAGGTTCCTCAATCTCAAGAATTCTTGTTTGCTTTGATAGTCTTCACAACCCGTAACCTATTCTTGAATTTCACTGGTGTGCCAGGTTTGGGTTTGTCACTTTTCACATCAGGGTGTTGGTGAACCAATTCTCCTTCCTTATCTGCCTCCTGATGATCTTGTGCTCCTAGTACCAAAAATTTTATCCTGCATACACTAAAGAACATTGCACTAGAGCACAAAATTAGCCCAAAAAAACAAAAGTAAAAGATATTTTTTTTTATTTTAATTTTCGTTTTTTTTATAGAAAAGATAAAGATAGAATGATAAAAAAAAATAATAAAAAGATAAAAATAAAAATAAATAGAAAGATGGAAAGATAAGGAGAAGGATGAGGAGAAGAATGACGAGAAGAATAAGGACAAGATATTATTTTATTTTATTTTCATTTTTTTTAAATAAAGATAGAAAAAATAAAAACAGATAGCTAAAAACAGAAAAAGATTGTTTTTTCTTTTTTTTTTAAAAATACAGAAAGATAAAAACAGAAAAATAAAAAGAGAAAAATAAAAACAGAAAAAGATATATTTTTTTTCCGTTTTTTTTAAACAGAAAAAGATATAATTTTTTTAATTTTGATTTTTTTTTAAATAAAGAAACAGAAAGATAGAAAGATAGATAAAGAGATAGAAAGATAGAAAGTCTAATCAGTTAAAAATCACACACATAGAATAGTTATACCACGAATCCCCGACAACGGCGCCAAAAACTTGTTAAACCCCTGGCAAGTATACCAGATCGTATCAAATAATAATAAATGGTAAGTCCAAGTATCGTTTTCCCAAGAGACTCACGGCACTAAACTGTTGTGCTTTTGCTTAACCAATCAAGACTATAAAAATAATATTGTGGGATTTTTAAATATAAAGTGCAGAAAAATAAACATGAATGCAAATTGATCAATTGAGGTTAAACACAAAATTGGATGGATGGATGAAGATTAGAATATGAGATGAATATGTTGTTGAGGTTAGATTTCACCTAATCACTCTCATGCATATAAGAATTCCTCTTCTTCATTAATGTTAATGTCACACTCTAAAACACTTAATACCGATGTCACCGGTAAGAAAGCCTATCCTTAACTACGAGTTCATACGATTCCTAGAATCCCTAATAATTAATTCTGAAGCACATGAGTGTGTATGCAACCAATCCTCATATTACCATATATTCCTATGTATAGGCAATACTACCTTTGGGAGAATTTCCCCAGTTCTAGATTTCCCCGGACATCCCCATATCAGCAAAATCAAGGATCATACCACCGAATGAGTTAAACGATGTATGCATTAAGCAAAGAGGAAAACTCTAACAATTAATGCAGTAAGCATATATCAATAAAAAGAATTGATTCAAATACAAGAGAGTTTAAAGGTTACATCTTTCCCTAGCAACAAATAAGGTTTAGTTCCCCATCGTCATGGAGAAACTAGGTGAATGGAATGAAAGAATGAAGATAGAAACCCTAAAAAGGAGAAAAGGAGAGTTGTCACCATCTCCAAATCTACCCCCAAAAGGGTGAAAAATGTGTTTTTGTGTCTAAGCCATAAAAAGATACATTCTCTAAGGTGTCTAGGTCTTTAAATAGGCTATAAAAATAACAGAAAATAGGTCCAAGCCCAAACAAATGATAAAAATCACAGAAAATATATTCAATCACGTCTGGTTGACTTTTTCTGGATTTTGGTTGACTTTTCAGCATTCTGGTCAACTCTAGTCAACTTTTCAACATTTTGGTTGATCGGTTGACTTTTCTGCACTTTGTTTGACTTTCTGCACTCCAACCATTTGATACTTCAACCTTTCTTTCAATTCATTCCAAAAACCTACAAAATCAAGGGAATTTAATGATAAAATCATAAAACATGACCTCAACTCTTTTATTCACAAAACTAAAGAAAAATCATGAGTCAAAGCAAGTTTCTAAGTCAACAAGGGTGCATTTGATATCAAAATTAAGTAAAAAGTAACGGTTTTTCAACCGTTATCAGCAGTGTTTGGGAAATGATGCAGTGAAGAAACCTAGCTCAGACAGCTTTCCTAAGGGGAAAGGAGCTAGAGGAAGCAAAGCTAAAGTTGCTCAAGGGTTGAACTCGAGAGAATGGCTAGATTTTAGCAACATTTCATTAACATCTCAAGTTGAATGTT
This sequence comes from Vigna reflexopilosa, assembly GCA_027742785.1. Taxonomy (NCBI): domain Eukaryota; kingdom Viridiplantae; phylum Streptophyta; class Magnoliopsida; order Fabales; family Fabaceae; genus Vigna; species Vigna reflexopilosa. The sequence continues at coordinate 16,613,607 of CM050930.1, read as the reverse complement.
GCACATGTGTAAGCTCTCTTTTATAGAATTCAAGAGGCTATGAACCATGCAGCACAAGCTACGTAGAGCTTATTCTAAACATGCTGGAAACTAAGTGTGCATAGGAAGCTTAGCATGTTTCACATGAAAGGCATGAAGCATGTACTGCAAAGAACTGTAGTCCACATGGAAAGCATGGAGCATGTGCTATTACTTTGAAAAGTATGAATGACTTTGCCCAGGTTTCTATGATTGAATCACTTGCTTGCTTGTGTCACATGATCAAGGCCATTTTTTATGATCCCTTTCTCAGCCAATGTATGATTTTAGCCCAAATGAAAAAGAGAACAATGTGTTCTACCCTTTTTAACCTTAAGCCTTTTACATGATATGAAAACCCTTTTAGAAAATCTTTTCCTTGAGTTAAGTTGAGAATATTCGTATGGTATTGATTAAGGTTCAAGTTTGGGATTGTTGGGAAAGTAGAAAAAGAAAGAAAATCATTGAGCTAAGTGTTGAGCAAGCATGAAAAAGAAAGAAAAAGAAAATAGAATGCAAAGAAAGAAAGGCTCAATGCAAAAAGGGGAAAGTTGGCAATGAGTGAGATTGGTTGTTTAAAGAGAGTTTGTAATTGAATGAAAAATATATGAATGACTCTCTTAACTCAAGGATTTTGTGATCCAGAAAAACCAATTTTCTTCTTAGCCCAACCACGTTACAAGCCTTGGAAAGTCCTTGTGATGATAACTTTCTTGTGAGTATGATTGATTGTGGTTAATTGAAAGGCAAAGTTAATTTGTGTGACATTGTGATAGTAGAGAGAATGAGTCACCTCAATATACACCTGTGTGCTTGAGTGAAATACTTTCCTTGGTAAGGAGTAGTTCCAGTTATACATGATTGCATTTGTGCTTGGTTGATTGGTCATTCATGATAATAGCATCTGTTGAAAAAACTATGATTATGTGAACATCATACTGAGCTTAATTGAAGTAATGCATATGTACATCTTGACTGATATTTTTATGATGAGCTAAGAGTGATTACTTGTCCTGGAAGAAATAGTTTTGAAGTGTGTTAATCCATTGTATTGATTTTTTGAAAACTGAGTTACATTTTGTTTGCTTGAGGACAAGCAAAGTTCTAAGTTTGGGGTTGTGATAACGGTTGAAATACCATTATTTTTATACTTAATTTTGATACTAAAAACACCCTTTATGACTTAGAAACTAGCTTGAAATCAGGTTTTTGCTTTAGTTAGGAGAATAAGAGAGTTGAAGGTGGTATTATTAGTTTTATGCTTGGTTTTCCTTATTTTCGAAGGAATTAAGAGGAATTGGATGAAGGAAGTTGAAGTAGCAAGGAGTTCAACTCAGAAAAAGCAGAGAAAGAGAACAAGATATAAATCGCAGCCACCGCTCAACGCTATTCTAGCGTTGAGCGCCAACCTTGCTGAGGAATGCTCTGTTTGACGCTTAAGCGCCATCGCTGAGGGCTAATCCAAGTATCGCAGCCACCGCTGAGCAGCATTTCCACCGCTGAGGGCCAATCTTGTTGATGAAGTTCACTGTTTCTCGCCTGGGCGCCAACGTTGAGCATTATTCTGAGGTGTCGCACTACCATTGAGCGTTAATTTAGCGTTGAGCGCCATTTGTTTGGGCCTGGGCCAATTTTTCTGTTATTTTTATAAGCTATATAAGGATTTAGTCAACCTAGAGGGTCTATCTTTTGACAGAAAGAGGCGCAGAAACACTCACTTCACCCCTCGGAGGCAGATTTTGGATGCGGAAACTCCAACCTACAACTTTTAGGGTTTTATCTTTCATTCTTTTCATTATTTTCATCTAGTTTCACCATGCCTATGGTGAACTAAACCTCCATTGTTGTTGGGGAAACGATATAATCCTTTGAAACTCTCATGTATTGAATTGATTCTTGATATATATGCTTTACTTCATTAATTGTTAGGGTTTTTCCTCTACACTCTATGCATGCTTTGTTTAACTCATTCAATTGCATGATCATTGATTTTCTCGATATGGACACATACAGGGAAATCTAGACTTGGGGAAATTCTCTCGGGAGCAATATTACCTAGACATAGGGATAGGAGGACCGGTTGCCTTTAAGCTTCTATGAGAATGTAATGCATGATTAGTTGCTAAGGATACTTGACATTGTGAACTAGTAATTAGGAGTAGGCTTTATTCACTGAGACATCGGGTTTAAAGTAAATTAGAAAGTGACATTAACATTAATGAAGGAGTTGAATTCATAAATACATGAGAGTGTAGAGGATAAGTCGGAAACCCCAACAACATAATCATTCCATAGTTTATACATCATTCATCAGTGCATTCCCTTTGGTCAATTGATCAACACTTGGATTCATGTTTATTTTCTGTTTTGCATTCTAAAACCTAATTTTCGTTTTCAAGTCTTAAATAATCAACAAATCACATGACTGTTTAGGCCAATGAGTCTCTACGGAAAATGATACTTGGTCTTACCATTTATATTACTTGATACAATTCGATACACTTGCCGGAGGCATAACAGTAACCTTGTGAACTCCAATGTATTTGAATTGATTCTTAATAATATATGCTTCTTTCATTAATTGTTAGGGTAATTCTTCTGTTTCAACGCTTGCTTTGTTTAACTCATTCATAGCATGATGTATGAATTACATGAGTGCCAGGAGGTTCCTTACAATTCAGGTTCTTGTAGAATTATTCCCAAGAGCTGTATTTCTCAGGGATAGGGGTGTGAGTCTTTGTCGTCTTAAGCTTTTGATCTTCAGAATTAATTACTAGGGATGTCAGGAATCGTATGAACTAGTAATTAAGGATAGGCTTTCATCACCGAGGGATCGGGTTTTAAGTAATTTAGTGAGTGACGTTAACATTAATGCATGAAGAAGAATTCTTATATACATGAGAGTGAACTTGGTGAAATCCAACCCCGATGTTAAGACTCTGGTAAGTGTACCAAATTGTATTAAGTAATAATAAGTGGTAAGACCAAGTATCGTTTCCCTAGAGACTCATAGCCTAGACTTTCATGTGATTTGTTGATTATAATAAGACATGATGAACGAAATCTAGGGTTTTATAATGCAAAAGACGAAATTGAAATATGCATGTAAAAGTGATCAATTGACAGTTGTATGATATGGATGAATGGTTTTGTTGGGGTTTTCCGATTCCTCCTAATCCACTCTCATATATCTTATGAATTCTACTCTTTCATTAATGTTAATGTCACTTTCTAATTTACCCTAATCCCAAGAGAATTTCCCCATGTCTAGATCTACCCACATGTGTCCATATAGATATAATCAAAGATTATGCTATCGAATAATGTCTTAAACAAAGCATACAAAGATAATAGAGGAAAAACTCTAACAATTAATGAAATCAAGATATGAATGAAGCAACAATTCAATATATGAGAGTTTCAAAGGATTACATCATTTTCCCCAACAACAATGGAGATTAGTTCATCATAGACATGGTGAAACTAGATGAAATAATGAAAAGAATGAAAAGATAAACCCTAGATTTAATAAGTTGGAGCTCCCGCATCCAAAAGCCGCCTCTAAGGGGTGAAGAAGGTGTTTCTACGTCCTTCTTCCAAAAGATAGACCATCTAGGTCGTGCAACTCTATTTATAATTCATAAAAATAACAGGAAAATCATCCCAGGCCCAAGAAACTGGCGCTCAGCGCGGGGCTACAGCTCAGCGATAGGTGCGACACCAAAAATGGCGCCCAGCGGTGGTGCCTAGGCGAAAAACAGTGAAAAACTACTCCCGAGACTAGCGCTCAGCGCCCATTGCCGCATAGCGCTGGCGCTCAGCGCTCATTTTCCGCTCAACACTGCTTTTTCTGCACTCTAGTTGACTTTTCAGCATTCTGGTTGACTAGTTGACTTTTCTGGTTGACTTTTCTAGTTGACTAGTTGACTTTTCTGCATTCTGGTTGATTTTTCTGCACTGCAACTCCTTGATACTTCAACCCTTCTTTCAAATGATTCCAAAAACCTACAAAATCAAGAGAATTTAGTAATAAAATCATCAAGTATATCCTCAACTCTCTTATTCACAAAACTAAAGAAAAATCATGAGTCCAAGCAAGTCTCTAAGTCAAAAAGGGTGCATTAAGTATCAAAATTAAGTATAAAAATAACGGTTTTTCAACCGTTATCACAACCCCAAACTTAGAAATTTTCTTTTCCTCAAGCAAAACAAAATGTGACTCAGTTATCCAACAATCAATACAATGGATTAACACACTTCAAATCTCTTTCTTCCAAGATAAGCAATCACTCTCAGCTCATCATAAAGATATCAGTCAAGATGTACAGATGCATTACTTCTATTAAACTCAACATGGTGTTCACATAATCACATTCTTTCCACCAGATGCTATTATCATGAATGACCAATTAACCAAGCATAGATGCAATCATGTATAACTGGAACCACTCCTCACCAAGGAAAGTGTTTCACTCAAGCACACAGGTGTATATTGAGGTGACTCATTCTCTTTACTATCAAAATGTCACACAAATTAACTTTGCCTCTCATTTAACCACAATCAATCATACTCACAAGCAAGTTATCATCACAAGTACTTTTCATGGCTTATAATGAGGCTGGGCTAACAAGAAAAATTGGTTTTTCTAGATCACAAAATCCTTGAGTTAAGAGAGCAATTCAAACATTTATAATTCAAGCACAAAATCTCTTTCATAACCACTCTCACTCATTCCCAGCTTTCCCCTTTTTGCATTGAGCTTATCTTTTTCTTTCATTCTATATTTTCTATCATTTTCATCTTTTCATGTTTTGCTCAACACATTAGCTCAATGCTTATCTTTTCTTTTTCAACTTTCCCAACAGCCTCAAACTTGAACCTTTATCAGTACCACACAATAATTCTCAACTTAACTCAAGGTAAAGATTTTAAAAAATTGTTTTCACATACTGTTTAAGGCTTAGGTTCAAAAAGGGTAGAACACTTTGTGATCTTCTTTATTGGGACGAAATTTATGCATTCGCTAAGAAAGGGCTAATCAACAGATGGCCTTGATCATATTGTTGGAAAACAGGTTGGCTTCTTTCTTCACCAAGAGGGGGGGTGAATTGGTGTTGTTTCAAAAACAAGTTCTTTTTGCAATCTTGAAATCAAAGTCTAAAGCTTTTTAAACTTTCTTGAAATGCAAGCAATCAGAATATGTATGCAGCAGAAAATACGTAGTTGACTGCGTAAAGAATAAAGTCGACTGTAATGTAAAAGATAAGGGATAGAGAAATGCAAGCACAGGTTTTTATACTGGTTCGACCAACAATGCCTACATCTAGTGTCCTTCCAACCCAGGAAGAATAAGCACTATAATGCTTGCGGTTTTTACAACAAGGAATCTATAGAAGAACTCCACGTCAAAGATATAAATATCCTCTCTAACCTAAAACCAAAACATAGGCAATAAATCAGCAAGACTTGCACCAAGAATCCCCTCTTCTGCAATCTGCCAACACCACTTTGAACAATCCTCAAAGTGCACTATCCCCTACAATGAACAGGTCAAAAACCAGCAGTCTTCACGGATGCCAAGCCGCACAATCAATTCCAGAAGTCTTCACAGGATGCCAAGCCTTCACGATCAATGACAAAACACCTTCTTGTGCAGATATTGATCAGACAATGAATGCGCAGTATAATCTCCTCTTTGAATCTCTTTCAAGAAAGATCACCACCGTTTTCTTGGAGAATTCTTGGAGCTAAGAGAAATCTGAAACAGAATTGAAAATCTTATTTCATCAAAAGTATTTTTAACAGAATCGTAGTAATTCTATTTATAGATTTCTGTTAGTCAGATGATTTCTCAATCGAATACGCTACTAATTCAGTCGACTGGATTATGACAGTTATAACAGATCAGTTAATATAGCCGCTTTTAGTCAACCAAAAACAAACCACATTTAATACAGTTGACTATGTCACCAATGCTCAACTAATTTTAAAAAATATAGCCGTTAGAGTGCAAGAGCATAACAGAATTCTAAATCAGACAACAGATACAGTCGAATGTGTAGCACACATATTTGACTATCAACATGTAAAACATTTTGAAATACTTTTCTTCTCAAAATAACACATAGCACTGGTTCTCAAAGTCTGTACAAAGATTTTAGCAAAGTCGAATCCATTAGTAATGTAGTCGACTGTACTATTACTTTGTCGCACAAGAATAAGTTCATAAAAGTCCTTGTGATTTTCAGCTTTAAAACATGTGCAGTAAAACATATGAAATGATGCATAGCACATAGCACATAAAGCATGTAAACACATTCCAGATATATATCAATCAACATAGGAACATGTAACACAATACATAAACAAGTTCAACAGATAACACAATCAATCAGCATAAGAACATGTAATGCAGCAACAACCTGTGCTTGTTATTAAGCAATGTGTTGTCATCATCACAAACCAGATTAATATAGAAATTGTGTTGTCAACAATCTCAACAATCTCCCTTTTTTTTATGTTGCACTACCATGATTAATAACCAACCATTTTTGCACACTTTAATACACAACAGAGTAACAAAAAGAAATATAACACAATTATCACAGTTCAAGTACTCTGCATGTAACACAGATAACAGCAAATAATATCAAGCAGATTATGCATGAGATAGAATAATTATTCTCCCCCTTTCATATAGGATCATAAGATCATAAATTCTCTCCCCCTTTGTGCATTAGCAAAAAAGGTATGCTCTAGATATTTTGCTAAATAATCGAACAAACAGAGATGCATCAAAAAATATTCAAATTTTCAAATGCAATGATGATCCCTATATCACATTTAATCACATGTTAATGATAACTCCTCCTGAAATGCAGACATGTGAACTAAAAATGTGTAATGAGTGATACTCCCCCTGTCATTATGCATATGTAGTAAAATCAAATTAGATGCACAATGCAGCATATCACAGATTGAGCAATCAATTTAGCACATAACTGTATCAAAGACAAGATAACAAAAGTTTAGGTATGCAATGATACAATCTTCAACAATCTCACAATATTATCTCAAGTAAGATATTTCCAACAAATAATAGCAGAGATAATAGCAAATATATCAAAATAAGCAATCAGTAAATGAATAACCAAATTCCAGAATTGGAATTTATAATCCTGTATTGAACAGTCGATTGCATTATTTTCCCCAGTTGACTACATTGCTTTCCAAAGCTATTCAACTCCTCTTGAAATTTTCAGAGCAATGTTTTTCCTGCAAAACCTTTCAAAGATCCTTTCCATATCAAGCATTTTAGTTAAGTAAGAAATATAGTCATAAACAACAGAAGTCAATATGTACAGATTCATAACAGTTCAAGCATAGTTGACTTTGAACATATTATAGTCGAATCAATCAATAAGGTTATACTATTATTATTTATAATGCCTAGTTCATTTCGAATTGTAAAGAATCTCTCTTTATTCAGAGGTTTTGTGAAAATATCAGCCCATTGATGTAAAGTGTCAACATATTCATTTTTGATTTTACCCTTAAGGATGTGATCTCGAATGAAATGATGCCTTATTTCAATGTGCTTAGTTTTAGAATGTAAAATAGGATTCTTTGTCAAGTTTATAGCACTACTACTATCACATTTTAGAGGTATGTTTTCTAGTTTTATACCATAATCCTCTAATTGACTCTTTATCCAAAGAGATTGTGCACAACAGCTTCCAGCTGCTATGTACTTAGCTTCTGTGGTAGATAAAGCCACACATGCTTGTTTCTTTGAATGCCAAGAGATCAATGACGATCCATGTAACTGACATGTGCCACTAGTGCTTTTTCTGTCTAGTTTGCAACCTCCAAAATAAAAATCAATGTAGCCAGTTAGAAAAATGTTTCTGCCATTTGGATACCATAGTCCTAGGCCTTTGTACCTTTGAGGTATTTCAAAATTCTTTTTACAGCAGTTAGATGTGATTCTTTAGGAGCAGATTGAAACCTAGCACAGAGACATACACTATGCATTATGTCAGGCCTACTAGCAGTAAGATACAATAGAGAACTAATCATACCTCGGTACATTTTCTGATCAACATTCTTTCCAGCCTCATCAAGATCCAAATAACAGTTGGTTGCCCTAGGAGTTCTTGCATCCTTGCAGTCCAGCATTTTAAACTTTTTCAGCAGGTCATTGCAGTATTTGGATTGATGGATAAAAATTCCGTCCTTGGTTTGCTTGACTTGTAAACCGAGAAAGTATGTTAATTCTCCCATCATGGACATTTCGAATTCTTCCTGCATAATTTTTGAAAACTCTTTACACAGCATAGGATTACTTGAACCAAAAATTATATCATCAACATAGATTTGAACATATAGGTTTTCCTCACAAGAACTCTTGATAAACAGAGTTGAGTCAAGTTTTCCTCTGAAGAAACCTTTTCTTACAAGAAATTCACTTAAACGTTCATACCATGATCTTGGAGCTTGCTTTAACCCATATAAAGCTTTTCTCAGTTTGTAGACATGATCAGGATTTTCAAAGTCTTCAAATCCTGGAGGTTGTTCAACATAAACTTCTTCCTTAATATATCCATTTAAGAAAGCGCTTTGCACATCCATCTGATACAGTTTGAATTTCATTATAGATGCAATAGCAAGAAGTATCATTATTGCTTCCAATCTGGCTACAGGAGCATATGTCTCATCATAGTTAATTCCTTCTTCCTGACAGTAGCCTTTGGCAACTAACCTTGCCTTGTTCTTTATAATTTCACCAGAATCATCCATTTTGTTTTGAAACACCCATTTCGTACCTATAACTTGTAGCTCGGGTCTTCTAGGTGTAAGTTCCCATACATTATTCCGTCTGAATTTGTTCAACTCTTCTTGCATAGCCATCATCCAATTTTCATCATTCAATGCTTCCTCAACTTTCTTAGGCTCAATTTTGGATACATACGCAACACTCATACAAAATTGATTCAATTACTTTCTAGTAGGTACTCCTCTTGAGATATCACCAATAACATTTTCTGTAGAGACATTTCTTGGCACTCTCCATTCTTTAGTCGCTTCTGTTCTTGGAGAGTCGACTTGTTCAATATCAGCTTCCTTGTCACAAAAATTTTAAGGAAATAACAAACGCTTGCTCTCACAACCACACCATCACAGCCATACACAGATCACCATCATATACAAAGTCAACCAAAACTCATTGACCAACAATTAAATAAAAATCACAAATAACTAAATAAATCAATTTTTTCAATCAAATAAATTTAATTATTTTCCTACTAGCACAGTCCCGTGAAATTAATAATCTCCCACTCCGGTCTACTAGAACCAATATTTCTAGTGCAACCCCGCTTTTACTAAAAATCACAACAAATAATAAAACACATTTTTTAATGTACCCCTTTTTATCTTAAATACACTCCCTCTCATAAATCTACCAACCCAAGTGGCCCCATTAGTCTTTTTAATTTAAAACCAAACTTTATTTTTCTCTCTCCAAGTGGACCCCACTTAAAAACAATCATTTATCACTAAAAGCTCTTTTGTCTCTCCCATTCTCACTTCTTTTACTTAACTCATCTTCCTTTCTCTCATTCACTTTTTATTTTATTTTTTTCAATTAAACCAAAATCCACCTCACCCACCTTTCACACCAAAGTTGTCGTGAACCCCACTCCCTTTTCTAGCTCACTTTTCTTCTCTTTCCTAAAGTTTATGACTTCTCTCCCATGCACAATGAAGTTTACGTATCAATCTCTCCATCCCATTTTACATTTTCAATATTCTCTCTCTTGCCATTAACTCACGGTCCCACATCATTTTACCATCCACAGTTTTATTTTATTCTTTTTCTACACATTCTCACTACACTTACGTCAATCCACCATACACCTACACCTACATTCGTCTTTCTTTTCCCCTTTGACTTTTCAAACACACATCTCTCACTTTTCATTTTTTTCTTTTTTCTTTTTCCTTCCTTTTCTCATCTACGTAACTAACACACACCCAAATGTCATTTTATTTTATTTTTCTTTTCTCCTCACTCACATTTACGTTGTACACTCTCCACTTCTTCATCCAATTTTACGCAACCACAACCACACCTTCTTCCTTCATGTTCTTCTTCCTCCCATAACACCAAGCTTCTTCTTTCTTCACTCTTTTCATCATCCCCATGTACCGTAACTCACTAGAACATCACTTCCACTCCACTCATTCTCATAACTCACTCTTTTCTCTTCCAATAATAAAAGAGAATTCCTAATACCCTCTTACTCACACTCTTGGTCAAAGAGTGTAAATAAGTATCTCACAATATATACAATTCATGCAGGGTAACAATAAACAAGATACACACAATAAGAACATGATTATAATTGTACCCATGACACTTTTTTCATACAAAAGCAAAATGTATACCCATTACAACACCACTTTTTCATAAAATATAAACATGTATAATCCATTATATACCCCATATAATAGAGAAACCAAAATGAACATGTGAATACCCATTCTCCATGCAACAACACATGAAACTTAAACCCAAAAGAAGAGTGCATGCATCAACATATTATTTTTAATCTCACAAAAGAAAGATAGCATGCAACAACATGTTAACTTTAATCTTAACACTAAAGAAAGAAATCATGCATCAACATTATCATGTTACCTTCTGCCCATCATACACCATGTTATATCCCAAGTTAAACCCCTTACCTCTAATTCCAAGCAAGCTTCCAAGGTTCTTTACTCTTCCTTCCTTCACTAGACTCCAAGACTTCCTTCCTCTAATCTCCTCCTAAGTCACGGCCAACTATGCAAGAGTTAGGGTGCCTTTTCTTTTTCTCTCACCAACTTGGTTGCTTTAACACAATATAGTGTGCCTCTCCAACAACTCACTCTGACGATGCCTCTCCATCTCACTCTCAAGGTGCTTAAAATGAAACCTACCTAATTAAAACTTATCCACTTAAGTAGAACTAACCCTAATCCTCACTAACACAACCCCCCACTTAAAGGTTACTCACAAGGTCACCCTACACCACCAATTTCAGATTCTTTCCTCTCCTAATTCCACATTAACCCCAATAAAACCCAACTTTATTAGGTGTAAATGATGGACTTAAAGTGTGTTAAATTTCATCGTAACACTCATTTATGTAACCTATAATTGCTTGTGGGTCTTCTCTCAAGGAATTAAAGAGTCTCTTACATGCTTCATAAGGCTAAAAGAACATGTACTCCAACCTTAAAAAAAAACTAAGAACCCTACAATGTAACGTAAAGGAGAAGAGAACCAAATGGGAAATAAAACCCCTTCCCACTCACTAGAACGTTCAGGCACATAAATGAGAAAATAACCAACCATTTTCTTAAATTTTCTCTCTCCAACCATGCAAAAGGAAATAAAAATTAAAGCAAACCCAAAAGGGTAGACCTCTACTGCAACGCACACGACAATGCACAAGAAAGCTCATTTGCAACTTTTTTTTTCTTTTTCTTTCCAAACTCATGCACAAATATGCCAATAAAATAATATTTCACTCACCTAATTCTCTTTCATCTTAAGTGTGATAAACAAATCAAAAGAAGAAGGCTTTTAAGCCATCACGGACGGTGGAAATTAAAAAGAGTTAGAAACCTTTCTGGAATTGGAAGGGTTCGAACTTGACACCAAGTACACATCCCTGCCATGCACACTCTCAACAACCACTAGACCAAACTTCATCCACTAACAATATAACATAAACAATTATATTTAGCTATCATTTCTCCCCTATTACAAAAATTTTCGTCCTCGAAAATTAAGGCTACTATGCGAACAAATACAAGTATTCCTTTCTCATATGCTCTACAAGCTCCCAAGTCATCTCTTGAGTTTTCTCGTTCCTTAACACATTTGTCGTGTGAATTTCCTTTCCCCACAGATATTTTGTCTGCACAAGTAACACCTTGACTGACTAAGCTTCAACTGTGAGATCTTCACGAACTTATATATCATCAACCTCTAGGACATGAGTTGTATATGGAATGTATTTCCTCAATTGAGACATGTGAAACACATTTTGTTGGTTTGCAACTTGCGGAAATAATGCTATCTCAAACACTACGAGTCTAATCCGCCTTAGAATCTCATAAGGACTGAGAAACTTATGTTGAAACTTCCTTGCCTTGATAGCTCTACCCACACTTGCCATTGGTGTCACACGTAGAAATGCATGATCCCCTTCACTGAACTGAAACAACCTTCTTCTCCGATCAGCGTACGACTTCTGCCTGCTTAGCATTGCTCTCATTCTATCTTGTATCAACTTCACATAGACGTCAATTCGTTTGGGCCCCGGCGTCTATATGGCATAAATTAATGCTGCTCACCTACCTATCAGACATATAGACGTCGGTCTTTTGCTAACTGACGCCTATAAGTCTGCCAGACATGTAAATAGTCACTCTTTTCAGCCTTATAGACGTTAGATCCTGCCACATTAACGGGGGGCCCGACGTATATATGGCAGAAATTAATGCTCCTCACCAACCTGTCAGAAATATAGACATTGGGCTCATTGTAATTGACGCCTATATGTCTTACAGGCAATAGTCACTCTTTTAAGCCCTATAGACGTCGAATCTCGCCACTTTGACGTCTTTATACAATTCTAGACGTTAGTTGCATCAGGTACCAACGTCTATAATCCTACCAAGTATGTCAAAAGTCATTCGTTTCCGCCCACGAGACGTCTCATCCCGCCAAGCCGACATCTATATACAACAAAAATATTAATTTTTAAATCGAATGGACGTCATATTAGTCAGGTGTCCGACATATTTTCTATTGTAGACGTCGGTTTTGTGTACAACAGACATCCAATTTCTTGTTAAATAACACTGCGAACCAGCGGTTTGCGAACCAACACTTTGATTGTCTTTGCCTTTTCTCTCTGCTGCTCTGCATTTCTAGGTAAGTTTTCTCTCTTTTTAACTATTTAAAGTTGTTTTTACTCCAATTAAAGTAATCTTTGATGTATTATCTCTCATTTGAACCGATTAAAATGAGTTTTCGTTGTGTTTTGGTACGGTTTTTTTGTTGTGTCTTTGTGTAGCATAGTGCACCTTCTCCCTTTGCTAGTTTCCTCGTAAGGAAAACTTGTGATTTTTGGATTTCTCACGGTATTTCAATCCAAGGACGAACTTGGGTTGTTTCCTATGTCCATTCCGACCACCAACGAAAAAGTATACAGTGAGAATACACCGTATTCTCACCGTATTCTTTTTCCTTAGCGGTCGGAATGGACCTAGGCAACGACTCAAGTTCGTCTTTGGGTTGAAATGCCATGAGAAGTCCAAAAGACGCAACTTTTTCTTACGAAGAAACTAGCAAAGGAAGGAGGTACTACTACACTACCCTAAGACACGACAAAAATCGCACCAAAACATAACGATCACCTCATAGACGTCGTTTAATGTACAAACCGACGTCAATGATGTCCCAAAGTCGTCGGTTAATGCAATGTTTGACGGTTTTATAAACGTCTGAGGTTTTACAGACCGACGTATACGGTAAGTTTAGACGTCGGTTAGCGCACTGTCAGATGTCTTTGTAGACGTCGGGCTATTGAACCGGACCGACGTCTATATCGACATCGCACCTGCCAAAAACCAACGTCCCATTAACGTCACTCGTATAGACGTCGGTTCTGTTTCTAACGTTAAAAGCCCAAAATAACTAACGTCTAAAGCCCTTTCTGCACTAGTGGTTGTTGCAACAAATCCGGACCTGCTGGTACCGCTTCCTCAACTTAAAACCAACACATAGGAGTTCTACATCTTCACCCATAAAAATCTTCTAAAGGTGTCATACCGATGCTAGAATGATAGTTGTTGTTATATGTAAACTCCACCAATGGTAAAATCTCACTCCAACCTCCTAGATGGTTCAACAGACAAGCCCTCAATAACTCCTGCAATGATTGAATAGTCCTTTCAGTCTGTCAGTCAGTTTGAGGATGATATGTTGAACTCGTCCTCAAGTACGAACCCAAAACATCATGCAACTTCTTCCAAAACCTCGAGGTAAACCTTGGATCCCGATCTATACAATACTATCTGGTACACCATGCAATCTTGCAATTTCTTATATGTACAACTCTACTAACTTCTCCATTGACATCTTCTGATTGATTGAAAAAAAGTAAGCGTTCTTCGTCAACTGATCAACTATCACCCATATGGAATTGTGACCCCTCGATAATCTCGGTAAGTGAGTTACAAAGTCCATCAAGATGTTGTCCCATTTCCACTAGGGAAAGTCCAACTACTATAACGATCCACCCAGTCTTTGATGTTCAATCTCCACCTTCTTACATACCAAGCTAGAAGCTATGAACTCTCTGACATCTTTCTTCATTCCGCTCCACCAGAAGGGTTCCTTTAAGTCCTTATACATGTTAGTCATCCCCGGATGTATACTGAGACTGCTCTTATGCCCTTCCTCCAGCATCAACCTTCACAACTTTGTTTTTGCCGACACACATTTTTCCTTGAGACCGAAGAATGCCATTCTTGCACAGAGTAAAATCCTTAGCTTGATCAGTTCCGAAAGGCTTGACAATACGTTTTAGCTCCAGATCAATTTCTGTTTTACCTTCACTTGCTCCAAGAAACCACTGGTGACCCTGACCCAACTACAAACCGAGATTCATGTCTCTCAATTTCTCTATAACTTCTAACTCTTTGATCATTAGAGCTAACATCTGAACCCACTTCCTATTCCAAGCATCTGTTATGACATTCTCCCTTCCCGGATGATAAGTCAACTCAAAGTTGTAGTCCTTCAAATATTTCTATCCACATTCATTGCCTCATATTCAACTCCTTCTGATCAAACATGTATTTCAAACTTTTATGGTCGCTGAAATCATGAAACTTCGCTCCACACAAATAGTGACACCAAGTCTTTAGAGCAACACTATAGTTGTCAATTCAATGTCATGCGTCAGATAACTCCTCTCATGAATCTTCAACTAACGAGAAGCATACGCCACCAATCTTATATTCTTCACTATTACACAACCTAACCCTTGATACGATGCACCGTAGTATACCTCAAACGCCATATCTGTATCTGGAATTATTAGCACTGGAGCGATTGTCAACCTCTTTTCCATATCTTCAAAACTTGCTTTGCACTGATCATGCCAAACGAACGATTGGTCCTTTCGTGTCAAATGAGTCAGAGGACCCACTATCTTGGAGAAACCCTCCATAATTCTCCGATAGTAACCTGCTAGTCCAACAAAACTCCTTACCTCTGCCACCGATGTAAGACGTTCTCTCTTCAACACCACTTCAACCTTGGCTGGATCGACTGATATGCCTTGAGCAAATATCACATGACCAAGGAATTGAACTTCATCCAACCAGAATTCACACTTCGATAACTTGTCATACAACTAGTGCTCCCTTAGAATCTCCAACGCTATCCGCAGATGTTCGACATGCTCCTCTCGGTTCTTCGAGTAGACAAGAATACTGTAAATAAGAACAAAAGAGACTATTCATGTAATCCATGAATACAGTTAGAGCATTCATCATACTGAAAGCATCACAACATACTCGTAATGCCCGTAGCGTTAATGAAAGGTTGTCTTCTGCACATCATCTTGCTTGACAAGAATTTGATGATATCCTGACCTCAGATCAATATTCAAAAACACCTCATCATCTTTCAATTGGTCTAACAGATCATCAATTCTTGGCAAAGCATACCTGTTCTTTATAGTGACTTTGTTAAGCTTCCAATAGTCCACATATAGCCTTAAGCTTCCATCTTTCTTTTTCACTAGCAACAAGCACACCACATGGAGAGACACTTGGTCTGATGAACTTCTTCTTTAACATGTCTTCGATTTGCTTCTTCAACTCAGCCAACTCTGCTGGAGCCATACGGTACGGAGCCATTGACACTGGCCTTGCACTCGACGTCCGATCTTTTGCAAAGTCCACCTCCAAACTCGGTTGCAACCCGGACACCTTCCTTAGGAAGATCTGCGTATTCCTTTGCCACTAATATTCTGCTAATATGTCTGTTTGTACTCTTCTTCTGCTCTTTCACCATCAATCAATCAACTTCATGCTTGAGATATTATAATACTTCTCTCGAAGTTGACATCTTAATACCTCTTAGTTCGGAAGTCCTCCTAACAGGCGACCACTTCACGACTGACCGTCGAAGAGCCTCTGAGAGCTCCATAGTAGCATTGATAGGAATAGAGGTTATTGGCCGTCTCAACATTATTATAATTTATAACACAAAAGATAAGCAAAGAAACCAACTACACAAACAATAACCTTCAGAATTAAGAAAGGAAAATCATCTCTGATATCGAGTCATAAATGTGCACCCTCACTACTCTCATCAAGATGTTTTCTGTTCTTAATACTTTCAGTTAGATACCCACATCTGCCATCTACACTTGGAGAACATAGCACGATCTTCTCTTCTTTACAAGAGACTCAACAACTATTCCCACAAACATTAGCTTTACACAACGAACTAGTTGACCTCACTCCCTAAAAGCCCCAAAGAATATTTTTCAAAAACCTGGCTCTAATACCTAATGTAACACGCCTAACAGACTACCACTTGAAAATAATAAAATACGAAATTTACACCAATTTTTTTTTTCATTTAAATATCGTCGCTTATAACGTTTATATAAAATCGCGGAAGCAAACAAAACATCAAACGTCCGAACATATTACAATATAAAATTAAAAACTTACATTTATTAAAATTCATTATTCAAAAGTATAAAAATACTTTAAAGATGATAAAATTCCCAACAGTTAATCTCATATCTCTCGTTGCACTACTCTTGCCCTGCCTTATCTGCAACACCATCTACTCCCGTACAAGTACGATCATTGCAGGTGGAACCACAACCACAAAAGGAAAGGGTGAGTAACTAAGAACATAACATAGCATACAATTCAGTAATCATATCATCAAAACCCAGACTATACTGGTTATTATATCACATTATATCTCAATACTCAACTAATAACTCCAACATCACATTACGTCTCAATGCTCAACTCTTAACACAGACTAAACTAGTCATTACATTACAATACACCACAATATTCAACTCGTAGCTCAGAGCATACATTCAAGCTTATGTTGTTTCCTTGAATTTTGTCGTACCTGTTTACCAAAACAGAGCGATTCAAACCTGTTTACCAAAACAGGGCGATTCGAGCCGTCTTCAATCGCAACTTCAGACCTATCTCTCTGACTTCTCAAGGAATTACGAGTAAAAACTTCACTGAGCATTATACTCACACGAGCCGAAGTCATTGGGCGAGACATTCAACCCTCTTATTCCCCGCTCACGAGGAAGGGTGACACCTGAATCTCTGTCTCCGTAGAGACCCAACACTTTATCGTATACCAATACGAAACCAACCGCTCGACAAAATTCTAAGGAAATAACAAACGCTTGCTCTCACAACCACACCATCACAGCCACACCATTACAGCCACACACAGATCACCATCATATACAAAGTCAACCAAAATTCATTGATCAACAATTAAATAAAAATCACGAATAACTAAATAAATCAATTTTTTCAATAAAATAAATTTAATTATTTTCCTACTAGCGCACCCCCGTGAAATTAATAATCTCCCACTCTCGTCCACTAGAACCAATATTTCTAGTGCATCCCCACTTTTACTATAAATCACAATACAAAATAAAACACATATTTTAATGTACCCCTTTTTATCTTAAATACACTTCCTCTCATAAATCTACCAACTCAAGTGGCCCCTTTAGTCTTTTTAATTTAAAACCAAACTTTATTTTTCTCTCTCCAAGTGGACCCCACTTAAAAACAATCATTTATCACTACAAGCTCTTTTCTCTCTCCCATTCTCACTTCTTTTACGTAACTCATCCTTCTTTCTCCTATTCACTTTAATTTTATTTTTTTCAATTAAACCAAAATCCACCTTACCCACCTTTCACACCAAAATTGTCGTGGACCCCACTCCCTTTTCTAGCTCACTTTTCTTCTCTTTCTTAAGTTAAAGCTTATGACTTCTCTCCCATGCACAATGAAGTTTATGTATCAATCTCTCCATCCCATTTTACATTTTCAATATTCTCTCTCTTGCCATTAACTCACGGTCCCACATCATTTTACCATCCACAGTTTTATTTTATTCTTTTTCTACACATTCTCACTACACTTACGTCAATCCACCATACACCTACACCTACATTCGTCTTTCTTTTCCCCTTTGACTTTTCAAACACACATCTCTCACTTTTCATTTTTTTCTTTTTTCTTTTTCCTTCCTTTTCTCATCTACGTAACTAACACACACCCACATGTCATTTTATTTTATTTTTCTGTTCTCACTCACATTTACGTTTTACACTCTCCACGCCTTCATCTGATTTTATGCAACCACAAGCACACCTTCTTCCTTCATGTTCTTCTTCCTCCCATAACACCAAGCTTCTTCTTTCTTCACTCTTTTTATCATCCCCATGTACCCCAACTCACTAGAACATCACTTCCCCTCCATTCATTCTCATAACTCACTCTTTTCTCTTCCAATAATAGAAGAGAATTCTCAATACCCTCTTACTCACACTCTTGGTCAAAGAGTGTAAATAAGTGCCTCACAATATATACAATTCATGCATGGTGACAATAAATAAGATACACACAATAAGAACATGATTATAAATGTACCCATGATACTTTTTTTTCATACAAAAGCAATAACCCAATACACCAAACATGTATACCCATTTCAACAACACCACTTTTTCATAAAATATAAACATGTATAATCCATTATATACCCCATATAATAGAAAAACGAAAATGAACATGTGAATACCCATTCTCCATGCAACAACACATGAAACTTAAACCCAAAAGAAGAGTGCATGCATCAACATATTGTTTTTAATCTCATCACAAAAGAAAGAAAGCATGCAACAACATGTTAACTTTAATCTTAACACTAAAGAAAGAAAGCATGCATCAACATTATCATGTTACCTTCTACCCATCATACACCATGTTATATCCCAAGTTAAACCCCTTACCTCTAATTCCAAGCAAGCTTCCAAGGTTCTTTATTCTTCCTTCCTTCACTAGACTCCAAGCCTTCCTTCCTCTAATCTCCTCCTAAGTCCCGGCCAACTATGCAAGAGTTAGGGTGCCTTTTCTTTTTCCCTCACCAACTTGGTTGCTTTAACACAGTATAGTGTGCCTCTCCAACTCACTCTCACAATGCCTCTCCATCTCACTCTCAAGGTGTTTAAAATCCATCTCACAATCAATTCCAGCAGTCTTCACAGGATGCCAAGCCTTCACGATCAATGACAGAAACCTTCTTGTGCAGATATTGATCAGACAATGAATATGCAGTATAATCTCCTCTTTAAATCTCTTTCAAGCAAGATCACCATCGTCTTCTTGGAGCTAAGAGAAATCTGAAACAGAATTGAAAATATCAGTTCATCAAAAGTCTTTTTAACAGACTCGTGTTAAGTCTATTTATAGATTTTTGTTAGTTAGATGATTTCTTAGTCGAATGCGCTACTAATTCAGTCGACTGGATTATGACAGTTATAACAGATCAGTCAACATAACAACTTTAAGTCAACCAAAAACAAACCCCAATTAATACAGTTGACTAAGTCACCAATGCTCAACTAACTTTCAAAAATATAGCCATTAGAGTGCAAGAGCATAACAAAATTCCAAAGCAGACAACAGATACAGTCGAATGTGTAGCACATATATTCGACTATCAACATGTAAAACATTTTGAAATTCTTTTCTTCTCAAAATAACACATAGCACTAGTTCTCAAAGTCTGTACAAAGATTTTAGCAAAGTCGAATCCATTAGTAATGTAGTCGACTATACTATTACTTTGTCGCTCAAGAATAAGTTCATAAAAGTGCAAGTGTTTTCTGCTTTAAAACATGTGCAGTGAAACATATGAAATGATGCATAGCACATAACACATAAAGCATGTAAACACATTCCAGATATATATCAATCAACACAGGAATATGTAACACAATACATAAACAAGTTCAACAGATAACACAATCAATTAGCATAAGAACATGTAATGCAGCAACATGTGCTTGTTATTAAGCAATGTGTTGTCATCATCAAAAACCAGATTGATATAGAAATTGTGTTGTCAACAATCTCAACACATATGACACAAGCAAGTAAGTGATTTAATCATAGAAACCTGGGTAAAGTCATTCATGCTTTTCAAAGTAATAGCAATTCATTCAATCCAAAGACTTTGGAGTTCAAAACCTCACATATGCTAATTTCAAGTTCCAATACATAGATACACATCCTACCTAGTATCACAATCACAATCATATCATCATGCATCTATTCACACATATTGTGAACCACCACCTGTATATAGCATCTCATATATCATACCAACATCAATCAATATAAAAGCATCATCAAGCACACTCATCAAATCATCATCAACCCATTGCATCAGATATAAGTTTTAAACCAAGTACATCAACACATATTCTAAAAACAGAAGCAAATAAAGCATAAATTAAAAAGATAGGTTTAGAAAACTGGGTTGCCTCCCAGTAAGCGCTTCTTTAACGTCACTAGCTTGACCCAATAAGCTCAATCAAAATCTTTAGTGTTGATGCTCTTCCTTCCTTCATAATACCAACAAAATCTCAGCAATTTCCTGGTCATCAACTTCACTTTCCTAGAATAAGGAGCTTCAATCTCAAGAATCCCTTTTTCTTTAATATTCTTGACAACCCATTGTTGGAAAACAGGTTGGCTTCGTTTTTACACCAAGAGGGGGGGTGAATTGGTGTTTTGTCACAAACAAAATCTTTTCGCAATCTTGCAATCAAAGTATTAAACTTTTTACACTTTCTTGAAATGCAAGTAATGAAAAATCATATGCAGCGGAAAAACGTAGTTGACTGCGTGAAAAGTAAAGTCTACTGCAAAGTAAAAGTATAGGGATAGACAAAATTAAACACTGATTTCTATACTGGTTCGGCCAACAATGCCTACATCCAGTGTCCTTCCAACCCAGGAAGCAAATGCACTATAATGGTTGCGGTTTTTACAACAAGGAATTTATAGAAGACCTCCACGTCAAAAATATAAATCTCCTCTCTAACCCAAAACCAAAATATAGCTGCAAAACAATACAACCAGACTTGCAGCAAGAATCCCCTCTTCTGCAATCTGCAACACCACTTTGAACAATCCTCAAAGTGAACAATCCCCTGTAACCAACAGGTTCAAATACCAGCAGTCTTTACGGATGCCAACCCAGAAAAACAATGAAGCAGTCTTCAAGGATGCCAAGCCTAAACGTGATCAACTTAGAAGCACCTTCTTATGAAGATACTGATCAATTTTGTGTGCGCAGAAGAACCTCCCTTTGAATCTCTTTCAAGAAAGATCACCACTGTCTTCTTGGAGAATTCTTGGAGCTCTTACAACAGAGAATTCAATCTGGAACACAAATGAAATTGTCAGTTCATCAAAAGTCACTGACATCTTCGTGTTCAGCCAATTTCACTACTACAAAAAAGTGCATAGAAAGCGCTTTTTTTTCTCATAGATAGCGCTTTTTAAGCGCTATCTATGTGTGCGCTATCTATTAATAGATAACGCTTCTAAAAAAAGCGCTATCTATTGTCAGCAACCAATAGATAGCGCTTCTTTAAAAAAGCGTTATCTATTGTCAACAATCAATAAATAGCGCTTCTTTAAAAAAGTGTTATCTATTGGTTCAAATTTTAAAAAAAAAATAATTAATTTTAGAATAAAATATAAAATATTGGTTCTATTATATACAAATACACATTATATATTAGTTATATTATATACAAAAAATATAAAATATTGACAAACATATGTCAAATATCTCAAAAAGAATTTTCATTAATATGAATAAAAATTATTGGTCCAATAATATTTCAAAATTTAATCATTAAGTCGTCTAGTATATGTCATGACATGACATTGCTTTATAAAGATAATATATACAACCATAACATATATATCCTATCAGTATTGTACATCACCATAACATAACATATATGCATGTACTAATTACATGTAAACACCAATTTTCCCTAACTTCAATGATCTGACATTCATGATAATGTTGGCATCTACAACCAGAAAAATACTGCAAGAAAGAATAATAATGTAGAATTAGTTAATTAAATTTTACTACAAATTAATTATAAGAATAAAGATAACTTACATCAGTTGGAATTGTTCCTCCTTCACATTATGTAATAATTTTCTTCATATATTGACACACATAATATCTACAATCATAGCCAAGAGAGTACATTCACAATAATCTGAAATGATAAAGTGACTTACCATATCTTGTTCTATGCGGGCATACCCCTTACGAGAGCCCCTATAAAGGTACTTTGAGTTTGATGGTCTTTCCTTACTTTGAGCCCCTGGTAGCAATATATACAAGCTAACACTATTTGCAATAACAAACTATAAAACAATATTCATCCTACCTCAACTTTGAACACACTCTATATGTAAGAAAAGTTCACAACTGCAATTTACAAAAAGAATAACAATGAAATTAGTAAAAATGAAATCAAGTATTTATAAATCTAATTAAACAAACCAAATTCAGAAGATCATAAGTAAATGAAAATGCACCCTGCGTTCAAATTCAACAAGTAAATGAAAATCACACTGCAAGTAAATAAACACATTAAAAAAATGTTTAAATACTTTGCACTATAATTACAAGACCTCTACAACGTAAAGCGAAGCCAGTAATAGATTTTCGTCATCATAAACATAGTATATATATAACGTACAAGCAATGAGGCCAATCAAAACCAAAACAAAGTTGCACCATTCAAAGTTTCTTTAAATTTTTCACCCCAAAAGCGTATCAACAGACTTATTTTATTCAAGCTGAATGACCCATAATTAATTTTTTTTTCCAAAAAAAAAAACTTTGGCCCAATTAATTTCCTCTTCACAAAAATCACCAATTTAAAAAAATCATAATTAACTCTCAATTTAATCCAAGAATTTAACCAAAAGAACCAATAGATAGTTTCTATATTAAACACTGTAGTGAATTCATCCATCTAGTCCATGGGCTTTCCTTTTCACTATGAGAAAAATATAATAATAAAAGTAAAAATAAAAGATAGCCAATTCTACAATAACAAACTCAAACCCAGCTTAAACTACATAATAGAAACACCTCTGTAGAGAAATATATAGCAATTGAAGGCTTATGTTTATGATTAAATGCTGAAACAAAAAACATCATATCTGAAGAATAAAAGCATATCAGATTTGTTTTTTCTCACTTACCCTTGTCTGTTCTTGCTTATTATTGATCATAGTTTTTTACCAGATCCTGTAGCGAATTGGCAAATAAAAGCCACTAAAGCATAATCTAAAAAATCTAAATTGAGAACCAGAAAGATAAGGAGAAACACTCTTGGTTCCTTGCTTTGAATCGAAAACTACTAAATACTATATGAGATTAGAAAGTAGTTGATGTTAATTAAGATAAGATTATTTTAAGAAGAGAAGGAAAAAAGTGGTAGAAAAAGAAACAGAAGAGGAAAATGGATAATAAAATCAAATGACAAGTTGACAGTGGATATATGTAATGGTTTCCAGCCTAATTGGTTCAGATTAAAAGGAAAACGGGGTCATAGACTTTATCTTGTTTCATAGGAAAACTGAGTCATAGAGTTTATCTTGTTTCATAGAAAAACTAGGTCACAATAAGTTTAGAAAAAAAAATTCTACAACATTATTATCATGGCTTTGAATTGTGATCCATTACCCTTATGACTATTCACAACACATCAAAGCATCAATGAGAGCCAACCTCACACTAGTAAAAAATTTGGTTTATACAGCGTACATTATGTCACGGTTGGGCAGAAACCGTTGCATAATGGTGCGCAATGGCAGTTATGTAAATAAATGTAACTTATATGTCGCGGTTCTTTGCAGAACCGCGGCCTATTCCTTGTGACAGGGGTTATATGCCGCGGTTCCCCTAAGAACCGCGACATATTCCCTTGCCACGTACTGACATTCCCCATCAGTCAGACCCTACAATAAATTGGCAGGGGCTATA
Source organism: Vigna reflexopilosa (assembly GCA_027742785.1). Taxonomy (NCBI): domain Eukaryota; kingdom Viridiplantae; phylum Streptophyta; class Magnoliopsida; order Fabales; family Fabaceae; genus Vigna; species Vigna reflexopilosa. The sequence continues at coordinate 16,589,338 of CM050930.1, read as the reverse complement.
TGCCACGGTTCCCAGGGGAACCGCGGCATATACCCCTGCCAACTACTGACATTCCCCATCAGTCAGCCCCTGCATTAAATTGGCAGGGGAATATGCCGCGGTTGTTGGCAGGACCGCGGCATATTCCCCTGCCAATTTAATGCAGGGGCTGACTGATGGGGAATGATAGTAGTTGGCAGGGGTATATGCCGCGGTTGCCCTGGGGAACCGCGACATATACCCCCTGTAACCTATTGACATTCCCCAACTGCCTTTTGGGGAAGGCAGTTGGTATTCAGAACGGCAGGGTATAGGTCGCGGTTCTCAGGGTAACCGCGACATATTACCTTATTTTGAAATAAATTTGAAATATTTACAGGTATATGTCGCGGTTGCCCGCTAAACCGCGGCATATAGTTCAAAAAGAATTTCAAAAATGTCATTTTTATTATTTTTTAAGCAGTATAGGCCGCGGTTATCTGATGAACCGCGGCATATGCTCTTTAAAAAATAGAAAACACAGAACAGTTTTTTCTTCTCCACGATTTTTCTCTCTGAATGCGAAAACGCTGCTGCCGCCCTCATCCTCGTCGAACAATCTTTGCCGCCGCGCCATTCCAACGTCCATCGCGCCCCTGCCGTCGTCGCGTCCTCTGCCGTCGCGCCCTCTGCCGTCGGGCAAGCCTCTGCTACCGCAGAGCCATCCTCTCCGTCGCGCCATCTGCTACTCCGGGTACGTTCCATCTTCTTTGATAATATTTTTGTTTTATATTGAAATGCACAGTTTGAATATGTTGTTGTGGCTTTGATGGTTTTTGTCAAATTTGTTGTGGTTTTGGTGGTCCAATAAGAGACAAAGTATGTTAACTTGTATGGGAAAGGATTGGTATAGAGGTAGATAAAATGTATTTAATTTTTTTTATCAGCAATTTTATTTAATTTATTAATATGTTATGAAATTTTTTTAGTAGATTTCTAATAAAATCAAAATTATTTTTGAAGGATTTCTATAGACAAACTGTGATATCATATGTAACTATTTGTGATACAATGTCTGAATTGATCATTTCAATGATTATTAATTGTATGATTGTATGACTGAATTGATTGTATGATTGAATTGATAATCTTATATAGATATTGTATAATTTTAATGTTGTAAAATTTAGGAATGGATCGAAATTGGATTAATTTACCACGTATTAGTGCTGAGTACGAGAGAGGTGTAGAGGAATTTATACAAGTTGCACAACGTAATGAGGGGAGAAGTGATGATGAAGTGAAGTTTAGATGTCCTTGTGTGAACTGTTTGAATGGGAGAAAGTTGAACGCAACCCAAATTAGAGAACATCTTATCTGTGATGGTTTCCTAAGATGTTATACATCATGGATATGGCACGGCGAAGAAATGTACTTTCCGACTGACTCGCAAACTGAAAATGTTACTGATTCCACCATGGAAGAAGATCAACCGGATGAAGACAAATGGAGGCCATGATCCGCGATGTTGGCGCAGAAAATTTTGCCAAAGCTCATGTGTATGAGACGATGTCGACTGATGCGGAAACACCTTTGTATGTCGGTTCAACTAAGTTCACACGTTTGTCAGCTGTGTTAAGGCTCATGAATTTGAAGGCTTGCAATGGATGGACTAATAAGAGTTTTACAGAATTATTGACGTTGTTGAATGAAATGTTGCCAGATGGAAATACACTACCCACTCGTAATTATGATGCGAAGAAAATTCTCTGTCCAATGGGTATGGAGTATAAAAGGATACATGCTTGTCCGAATGACTGCATTTTATATAGGAAAGAGTTTGAATTTTTGACAAAGTGTCCAAAACGTGGCTTATCACGCTACAAGTCAAAAAACAATATGAAGATAATGGTTAGATACAAAAAAATGGATCTGCTTTGAAAGTAGTTTGGTACCTTCCAATAGTGCCCCGACTTAAGCGTTTGTTTGCGAATCCCAAAGATGCTAAAAACCTTAGATGGCATGCAGATGAGAGAAAAATTGACCGGCTGCTTCGTCATCCAACTGATTCAAAGCAATGGAAAAATATTGATCAATAATTCCCCGAATTTGGTAAAGAGTGTAGAAATCTTAGGCTTGGTTTAGCCACTGATGGAATGAACCCATTTGGTAATCTGAGTACCAATCACAGTTGTTGGCCAGTTATATTGATAATTTACAACTTATCTCCTGCATTGTGCATGAAGAGGAAGTACATGATGTTGTCTATGATGATATCTGGTCCAAAGCAGCCTGGAAATGACATAGATGTTTATCTAAGCCCACTAGTTGAAGACTTGAAGTTATTGTGGGTTGATGGGGTTGAAATATTTGATGCATTCGCTTCTGAGACTTTTGTGATGCGTGCAATGTTATTTTGCACCATTAATGACTTTCCTGCTTATGGTAATTTGTCAGGATACAGTGTCAATGGTCATAAAGCATGTCCTATCTGTGAAGAAAACACTGCAGCTCATCAATTGAAACATGGAAGAAAGACGGTGTATCTGCGTCATCAGAGATTTCTAAAACGTAATCATCCATATCGAAGGTTGAAAAAAGCATTCAATGGAGATCAAGAGAGGGACGAAGCACCAAATCCACTTACTGGCCTTCAAGTTCTTGAAAAAGTTAATAAAATACATCATGTATTTGGGAAAACATCTAAGAAGTCATCTGTAACGACCCCTTGGAAGAAGAAATCAATATTCTTTAATCTTCCATATTGGTCAAAGTTAGATGTTCGAAATTGCATAGATGTGATGCATGTAGAAAAGAATGTGTGTGATAGCTTGATTGGTACACTACTCAACATTCAGGGAAAGACAAAAGATGGAATGAATGCTCGTTTGGATTTGATTGATATGAAGATCCGAGAAGAGTTGGCACCCAAGGAGATTGGTAAACGTACTTATTTGCCCCCTGCATGTTACACAATGTCTAGACAAGAGAAAATAAGTTGTTGTCTTTGTTTAAAGAGTATCAAAGTACCACAAGGATACTATTCAAATATGAAGAGTTTAGTGTCGATGCAGGACTTAAAGCTTGTTGGCATGAAGTCTCACGATTGTCACGTCTTAATGCAACAGTTATTACCGGTGGCTATTCGTGGAAGTTTGCCCAAAAATGTTAGGCAAACCATAAACAGGTTGTGTTTATTTTTCTCGTCAATATGTAGTAAAGCCATCGATCCTACAAAGTTAGATGAACTTCAAGGCGAGATTGTTATCATCTTGTGTCAACTAGAGAAGTTTTTCCCTCCATCATTTTTTGACATCATGGTACATTTACTTGTTCATTTAGTTAGAGAAATCAAGTTGTGCGGACCGGTATACTTAAGATGGATGTATCCTATTGAGCGTTATATGAATATTTTGAAAGGGTACGTTAAAAATCCATATCGTCCTGAAGGTTCGATGATTGAAAGGTATATTGCTGAAGAAAGTATCGAGTTTTGTTCAGATTACATGACATCAACGAATCTGATAGGAGTTCCTCGCACATCATGGTTGAATAAATTTTCTACAAGTAAAAGCATCCGAGGTATGAATGTGGTGACAAAAGATCGCGAAGAATTATTGCAAGCGCATCTTTATATATTGAACAACACAGATGAGGTGATCCCTTTTTTGGAAGCACACAAAGCCATTGTTAAGAATAAAAATCCAAGACAATTAGAGAAATGGCAGTTGATGGAGTATAACAAAACATTTATGTCTTGGTTCAAATCTGAAATTGACAAAGAGCCACATTCTTCTCAAACTTTATTGTAGCTTGCAAATGGTTTGAAGTTTAATGTCGTGTGTTGTACAGGTTATGAAGTCAATAATTGCACATTCTATACGAAGACTTTGGATGACAAAAGCACAGTACAAAATAGTGGAGTCAGTTTAGAAGCTGAGTCACTTCAATTTTCCACATCAAAAGATCAATCTCCTGTACTTGGATCAATGAGATATTATGGTATAATAGAAGAGATATGGGAGGTTGATTACACCAAGTTTTTTGTTCCATTGTTCAAATGTAAGTGGTTTGACAATAAGAGTGGTGTAAAAATAGATGAATCGGGGATGACACTAGTTGATTTTCGAAAGGTGGGTTACCGAGACGAACCGTTTATCATGGTTCATCAAGCATCTCAGGTTTTTTATGCCAAAGATCCTGCGTCTGACCATTGGTATGTCGCTCTTCAAGGCAAAAAACAAATTGAAGTTAACGAAGACAATCTGATTAATATTCATATTGCTGACAACCATTCATTTCAAACTACAACAAATTTGGACGACCAATCTCTAGTTGACGACGATGTACATGCAATTCGATCAGATCATGATGAGGAAATATACATATGATGAATCCATATCTTTATGTATGAATTTTCAATTTCTGTAGCGGTATTTTGTTAATATCACATAAGTTTTCCTTTTATATATTTCCAATGATTACCATTACATGTTTTCTTAAATTAATATTTCATGTTGCTATTTATTTTGACAGATATATGGCTGATCATCCACAAACTTCAGGGGATGAGGCTCCCCCTACCAGATCCACTAGAGGACCCACTAGGATGAAACAACTTTTGATCAGAAAGAATAGTGGTGAAAGAACTCCAGTGAATGTGAATGTGGTCACGGGTGTGGCAATTGGCCCCTATGCAGATGACTTCCGATCATACCTTGGAGTAGTGGCACGTGATAGGATTAGTATTCTCACTCCATCTTTTGATAATGTGTCCGAGGTTGATCGGAACACTATATGGAACGATATATTGGTAAGTTAGTTAATATCATTTGAATTAAAATTTGTTTATATTGATAATTTTGTACTAATAAAACTTTATTATGTTTATTTTAGCTGACATTTGACATTCCAAATGTCGCAACACTTAGAAATAAGTGTTTGTCAACTGTTGCTGAAAACTTCAGAAACTTTAAAAGTAAGTTGACATCAAGATATATCTTTGGACACCTTAAACATAAGTCTCCATGTACTTCCTATAAGTCCATTGATGAGGAGACTTGGCGGCTTTTTAAAGAGAGTCGGATGTAAGAGGAATGGCAGGTTAGTATAATTGATATTATTCAATGCCTATTAACAAGTGTTCATAATTGATATATCATATGAATTAATTAATTAATGTGTATGTCACAGGCAATTAGAAGCAAAGCACAAGGAACAAGTGCTCATAAGAAAAACCCCCACCTATTATCTCGTGGTGGGTATAGGAAGCTTGAGGAGAAAATCCTCAAGAAAAAGGCAGATGCTAGACCACCATCTCAGGGTGGTAGCCCCCCTCAGCCTCCTTCTCCACCTTCTAGACAAGAAAAACGGAAGTTGGCTCGTATGAGACCATCGGGCACCTACTCTTCGGACACTGCACGGGAAATTTCTGAAAGAATTGTAAGTAATCACTGTTCCTAAAATAAGAATAATTGTAATTATACATACTACATTGAACTTTTTAAAGAATAAAATGTTACAGGACTCCTTGGTTGAGCAGAGCTCCCAAGGTCAATTCACTCCAAAGGGTCGCCAGGATATTCTTGTTGCTACGATTGGACGACCTGAGCACCCTGGACGTGTACGTGCTGCTAGTCCTGGAGTAGGAATTAAAGAATATTTTGGGAGCTATTCTCGTCATCCTTATGCATACAGCGAAGCAGAAAGAGAAAGGATGACACAAGAGATCACAAAAAAGGTTTGAGCCGACCTTACGAACGAGATCACAAACAAGGTTAGGTCAGAGCTCAGGGCTGAATTGTTTAGTGAGTTCAGCTCCATGTTCCAGCAGCAGTTTGAGACCTATGGCATGCGCCCGGTGCTATCTCCTATACAGGAACAGGAACATGTTGTGCCTCCCACAAGTAAACTTAATAAACATTTATGTGCAATTATTTCTATCTTTTGTATAATCTAACATTTACTGTGACAGGGAGAAGCGGGAAAGGAAGTTGTTCCGCACCAGCCGTCCCAGGGGATGACATGGACGATGCTAGTCCATGTCTGCTATACATTTTAGACGATATCGAGACGGTCCTAGTAGCTCGTGGAACAATGTTTAAGGCAACGAATGTTGTTCATGGTGAAAAGCTATCAGAGGATAAGGTGAAGGTCTCAGTGGACAAAATGATATTACCTGATGCCTTAGTTCCTTTGGCCACAGATGAGATTTTCACTGTGGAACAAGCATTCAAGTCCTTTATCGTTTGGCCTAAACATTTGGTTGGTTCAGTTTCTGACCCCCCGGTATGGAATTCTTCTTTACACTTCTCAATTTTAAAGTTTGCATGTTATTGATGTCAAAACTTATCTTATTTTGGTTCATTGCAGGCAGAAGAGAAGATTCCTCTATCTGAGGATGATCCTATTGGTTCATTGCAGCTACTTGCTGACATCGTTGAAGATAAGCCTTTGGAGGTTGAATATGATTCTAATGTATTTGGGAGAGTCTCTGATGTCAGAGAGCTTGCTTCGGGAACACAAGAGTTGAATATTACAATTATTCAGCTATGGATGATGTAAGTCTATGAGCAATTATATATATATATATATATAATTTATTTGTATATCAAGTATCATTTTCTCAAAGTTAACTTTTGATTTCAGGTATTTGTGTGGGACCAGGAACAAGTTGGGGCACTCTGATGATTATGGATTTATTGATCCCCAATCCGTTCAGGAATCAACTGATTTTGATCACATCAACACAAATCTCATCAGAAATTTTGCAAGCGGCAAGAAAGTATATTTTTTGCCTTATATATCCGGGTAAGTGAACTTTGTTAACATAATAAAATTCCATGTGAGATTTTAAAATATAATAGTTAAGTTATTATGAATTTCAGGCGCCATTGGCAGCTTCTTGTTATTTCTATGCACGAGAGCTATGCTTTATGGTTCTTCTCATTGCACAGGCCTCCTCCCACAAATCTCAGACAACTAGTTGATTGGTAAGAACCTCATTGTTTGGACTTTCTTTTTATATAAATGAATGCTAAAATCATTTTTTTTATATATAGTTCTATTCCAGCAAGTATGATGATGGTTGGGAGATCAATTACACACACTAGAAAGATTTCATGGATTTCTCTCAAAGTTTGACATATGGCAAAACCATACTTTCTTATAGTTGTTTTGTTTTAATGTTTTTCACTAACTATTTACAACTGTGTTGATATGTTGTAGTGTAACAAACAGAGTGGGTCATATGAGTGCGGATACTACGTAATGTATTGGATGACCCAAATTATTCGATCTCATATCACAAGAGGCTGGGAAACGGTAATATTTAACTTTAACAAATGTTGATTTTTTCCAACATTTAGAATTCAAAACACTAATTAATATAAATTGTCTTGTGCAGAGGTTCAAGACGACTACACTAGTTCCTGAGAAGCCACTATCATTCATCAAAAAAGTTGTTGCAAAGTATATAGTTAGATTATATAATAGTTCCTAGTTACTAGATTTAAAGATTGCATTTGATTAGATTGTATTTAATTAGACTTTGTACTTTATTTAATGTTCAAATACATTTCAACATGTGGTTGATCTGTTGTAAATGATATAGACTGTTTATTTGATATGCAGGTCTGTTTGTGTGGTAGTGGATACCACATAAACAGACCTGCTATTTTAAAAAATTGCAGGACAATATGTCGCGGTTGTTACCATAACCGCGGCATATTGTGTCTCGTTTTATTTTTTTTTTATTTTAAATAGACTTTTGGCTGCGGTTGTGGTACGAACCGCGGTATATTCCCTACATTTTACCGCGGTTCCAACCGCGGCATATAATGCTACGATTTTTATTTTTTTAAAAAAAAGGGGTTTAGGCCGCGGGTGTGGTACGAACCGCGATCTATTCCCCATCCCTTTTACCGCGGTTTCAACCGCGGCCTAAAGTCCCAGACTTTTTACCGCGGCTGAATATGCCGCGGTTCGGGAACCGCTGCATAAGGGCGAAAACAACCGCTGTCGTTTCCCCTGACTGCACTAGTGTCACTCCCCAAAAAAATTAAACACAGACCAGTAAAGGTTTAAAGACTCCAACATCAATGAGAGCCACCGCATATATAAAAAACAGTTGCCAAGGTACATATATATGGGGATACATGAGTTATGTTCTTCTGATTTTCTCAGAACATATCCAACAGTACAATCTTTTAAAAACTTAAAAAAGGTTCTACAGTTATTTTACAATTCTTAAGTACTGTTAAAAACACTTGTTTATATAAGAAATTATTATATATAAGTTCTTAAGGTTAAGAACCCTTGAGCAACTCCTACCAAAGATGCTTTTGCATCACTAATCTTTCAAATAGCAAACTATAAAGCTATAATGATATCACAATATCTTAGGCAAACCAGTTCCATATAATAATAAGAAAAAAAGGATAGAAGTACTACAATGTTACAATAAATTCCCCAGAAAAAAACAATAATACTGAATGGATTTTTCCTACATCAGTTGAGTAGTTTGGAAACCGGCAAAGAAAATATATATGATCCCCTAGGCATATATGTTTTCTTCCCATTTTTTCTGTACAATGGAGAAAAAATGCCCTTGGTTCCGTTCAACAAAGGAAACCATGGACTAGTCAAATAGATCTGAAGGGTATTCATTAGAATTTGATTGCATCAAACGAATTGACAAGACAAAAGAGTAATCAAAACTGAATATCCAGTCAGCAGATAAGCCAAACAAACTAGACGAACATCATATTTATTAAGTGGTTTATAAATTTATAAACATGAAAGCACAACAACATTTCAATCAGATCAATAACAATTTAAAAAAAATAGTTCTCGAATTTTCAGATCAGCACAACCAGAATTTTCAGAAACTCACAATCATACTCTTCATATAATGTATCTCATTTAGAATCATAAACTTGACTCAAGTTCCCGAATTACACTACAAACAACAAATATCATTCGTTTTCAGCACCCATTCATAATAGCACTTCATAGCCATTCAACCATGAACAAAACCAAAATAATATACAAACTATTAGCACCGTTTCAGCACCTTCTCCCCTCTGTTAGATTTACATTCCCTCTTCCTAACACTCTCACACACACTAATCCAAGTTGTTGTTCCATATTTACAATAAGAATTAGTCTCACTCGTGCAAAACAGAGTCACCAAACCCAAATATTCACGCAATCCATATGCTAAAATAAAATAGCTATAACTATAACACAATTGCAAAATTTAAAAAACTCACCAGAGGAGTGTCGTTCTCCCTCACGATTTGCCCTAACAACGAAGTGAGTGACAATGGGTTCCTAAACCCAGTGCACGAACATAGATTCTACACCCAGTACACCAATGGCGCGATCAACACCTGATAAAAACGTGTTTTCATGAAAATAAGGCAAAGGAGAAACGAAGCCGAGAAGAGAAGGAGGGAGAGGGAACGTAATACCTGAAAATGGAAGCCCTAAAACGAAGGAGCAAACGTCACACGCACTGTTGAAAACGGGAGTGCACTGAAGGAGCGAGCAAAGACCTACACATCAAATTGAAGGAGAACCGCCGAAGGAGCCTAACGCACTAATGAAATGGAAATGGAGGAGAAGGAGCCCTAACGCACTGATGAACAGAGGAGAGGGAGCCCTAACACGATGAAACGGAGGAGAAGAGCCCTAACACTAATGAAACGGAGGAGAAGAGCCCTAACACTAATGAAACGGAGGAGAAGAGCCCTAACACCGGTGAAACGGAGGAGCACCGCGAATGAAATGGAGGAAGTGATGAAGTGAATGTCAAATTGCAAGAGTAGTCCTCCTAGAAGCGCGAATACGAAAATTTTTTAATCATCATAAATAGTGTTTATCCTAAATCCGCTATCTATTTGGTTTTTATAGATATCGCCTTTTTAAAAAAGCGTTGTCTATTGATATATTTTAAATTATTAATTTAAAAAATAATATTAAATAGTTATAGATAGCGCTTATTAAAAAAAGCGCTATCTATTGTCATGGTTATAGATAGCGCTTATTTAAAAAAGTGCTATCTATTGTTCCGCACATGAATAGATAAACGCTTTTTCAAATAAGTGTTATCTATTGAGCGCTATCTATAGTCAATTTTGTAGTAGTGTTTATAGATTTCTGTTAATCAGACAGACTCTCAGTCGATTATGCTACAAATTCAGTCGACTGGATTATGACAAATAGTCAACCTGGTAGCATACAGTCAACCAAAAACAAAACACATTTAATACGATTGACCAAGACATTAATTCTCAACTAACTGTTAAAAATATAGCCGTTAGAGTGCAAGAGCATAACAAAATTTCAAATCAGATAACTAATACATTCGAATGTGTGGCGCACATAGTTGACTTCAATCATGTAAAACATTTTGAAATTCTTTTCTTCTCAAAAATTCACAAAGCACTAATTCTCAAAATCTGTACAAAGATTTTAGCATAGTCGAATCCATTAATAATGTAGTCGATTGCCCTAGAACTTATCACACAATTATAAGTTCATGAAAGTGCTAGTGGTTTTCAGCTTTAAAACATGTGCAGAAAAACATATGTAATGATGCATTGCACATAGCACATAAAGCATATATACATGTTCCACATATATATCAATCAATCAACATAGGAACATGTAACACAATACATAAGCATGTTCACAGATATAACAATCAATTTTCATAAAACATGTAATAACAGCAAACAACATATGTATGTTATTAAGCAATGTGTTGTCATCATCAAAACCTAGATTGATATAGAAATTGTGTTGTCAATAATCTCAACACCCATAACATGTCTTTGAATTTCACTGGTGTGCCAGGTTTGGGTTCATTGCTCTTCACATCAGGGTGTTGGTGAACCAATTTTTCTTCCTTCTCTTCTTCCTCTCCTTCCTTCAACTTTTGAAAGCAACAACTATGATTCTTCCTGACCGTCTTGGTAGCTTTATCAAGTAAACTAGTCACTGATAGAACTTCATCTTTAGCTTTAGGGCTAGTTTGTTTTGCTTGTATTGGCTGCACATCATCGAAGACATTCAATGTTACAGCTCCATCATCTACATGAATAACAACCTTGGTTGTCTTCAGAATGGTCGTCCAAGGATGATCGGTATCTCTACATTTTCCTCCATCTCCATCACTACAAAGTCCACCAGAAATTCGAGTTTATCAATTTTCACCACCACGTCTTCTACCATACCATAAGGATGCTTGATGGACATGTCCGCCATTTGCGAGATTGCTTTTGTAGGTTTGACCTCCAGACCACCAATTTTCTTAAGCATAGATAGGGGCATTAGATTGATACTAGCTCCTAAGTCCACTAGAGCCTTCCCTATATCATGATTCCTAATTGTACAAGGAATGGTGAAGCTCCCTAGATCTTTGAATTTGAGAGGAAGCGTCTTCTGTAATATAGCACTGCAATTACCCTGCACTTCAATTGTTTCCTTATCTAGATATTCTTCTTCTTGTTGAGGAATTGCTTTATGTGCTTTGCATAAGCAGGAATTTCTTGCAGTGCTTCGGTCAAGGGCATAGTAATCTCCAATTGCTTAAAGATCTCCATGAAACGCCCATATTGCTTCTCTTTTTCAATCTTTGAACAACTTTTTGGATAAGGAAGAGGCTTCTCAATGATTTTTTTCTTTTTTTCTCTCTTCTCTCTTTTTTTTCTTTTTCCTTCCCCTCATCTTTCTCTTTTCTCGCCCTTTCTTTTCTCTCTTCATTCTCTTCTTCTTCTTCACTCAACTCAAATTTCTCTTTTCTCTCAATTTTTCTTTCCTCTAACATCTTGCCACTTCTATTCATAATGGCATTGCATTCCTCCTTAGCATTAACATTAGTATTAGCCCCAAAACTCCTGTCAGGCATCTCCTTCAACTTTTTAGTCAGTTGGCCAACTTGTATCTCCAAGTTTCTAATGATAGTTTCAGTGCTCTTCTGATTGGAGTTAGTCACCTGCATAAATTGTTGAAGAATCTCCTCCAACTTTGAAGTTCTGTCAGATAAAGAGGATATTTGTTGCCATTGTGATTGTTGTTGCTGCTGAACCTGTGAAACATTTTGTATCTCTTGTGGCAATTGAGAAAGTATCTTTGTCAAATTCTCCAATTATTGAGCAATAATCTTATTTTGCTCAAGCAAGACATCTTGATATTGTAACTGTGAGATCTCTTTCTATTGAAGTAGATCTCCGCTTTCATGTTGCATCTCCATGTCATTAATAGCCATATTGTCTATCAGTTCATAAGTTTCCTCTAGGGCTTGCACTTGATGTTACCTCCAGCTGAGGCATCTAGCATAAGCTTCGTTTGAGAACCAAGACCTTCAAGGAACAATAAGATTACTGATGCTTCATCAAAGCCATGTGTGGGCGTTTTCCTCAACAAGCTCTTGTATCTATCCCACGCTTGACCTAGAGTTTCTTCCATGCCTTGCCTGAAAGAAGAAATTTCTTGCTTACCCTTGTTTATGCTTGACTGAGGGAAGTATTTATTCAGGAACTTTGCTACCACATCTTCCCACATAGTGAAACTATTCTCAGGGAAAGAATTTAGCCACATCTTAGCATTGCCTTCCAAAGAGAAGGGAAACAAGCTAAGCTTAATAACTTCATCTGGTACATCCTGAATCTTCACTGTATTGCATATCTCATCGAATGTGGTCAAATGCTCATATGGATTTTCATGTGCTAATCCATTAAATTGATTGCTCTGCACCAAGTGAATAAGAGCAGGCTTAATCTCCATGTTGGTAGCATTTACCATTGGCCTGGCAATACCGTTAAAATGTAGAGGGCCAATGACTGTTGTATAGTCCTCTAGAGTATGTTTCACTGGACCCATATTTCGATTGCCAGCCATGTCTTTTGTTTCCTAATATGTAAAGAGAGGTTAGAATTTTTCCTACTTCTATTGCGAATTGTATCCTGCATGCACAAGAAAATAAAACCGTAGAAAGCACTTATTAGCACAAAACAAAAGCGAAAATAAAATAAAAACAAAAATCAAGTCAAAGTTAATCAATAATCACACTACTAGAATAGTTAAACCACGAGTCCCCAACAAAGGTGCCAAAAACTTGTTAAGACTCCGGCAAGTGTACCGAATCGTATCAAGTAATAATATGTGGTAAGACCAAATATCGTTTCCCTAGAGACTCATAGGCCTAGACTTTTATGAGATTTCTTGATTATAATAAGACTTGATGAACGAAAATTAGGGTTTTATAATGCAAAAGACAAAATTGAAATATGCATGCAAAAATGATCAATTGACAGTTGTACGATATGAATGAATGGTGTTGTTGGGGTTTTCCGATTCCTCCTAATCCACTCTCATATATCTTATGAATTCTACTCTTTTATTAATGTTAATGCCACTTTCTAATTTACCTTAATCCCAATGTCTTGATGAAGAGAGCGTACTCATAATCACTAGTTTACTATGTCTAGTCTCCCTAGCAATTGATCATGCATTACATGAATTCGCACATAAGCCTAGGCAATTGGTGCTCCTATCCCTATGTCTAGGCAATATTGCTCTCAAGAGAATTTCCCCATGTCTAGATCTACCCACATGTGTCCATATAGATATAATCAAAGATTATGCTATTGAATAATGTCTTAAACAAAGCATGCAAAGATAATAGAGGAAAAACTCTAACAATTAATGAAATCAAGATATGAATGAAGCAACAATTCAATATATGAGAGTTTCAAAGGATTACATCGTTTTCCCCAACAACAATGGAGTTTAGTTCACCATAGACATGGTGAAACTAGATGAAATAATGAAAAGATAAACCCTAGATTTGATAAGTTGGAGCTTCTGCATCCAAAAGCCGCCTCCAAGGGGTGAAGAAGGTGTTTATGCGTCCTTTCAGCCAAAAGATAGATCATCCAGGTCATGCAACTCTATTTATAATTCATAAAAATAACAGAAAAATCGGCCCAGGCCCAAGAAACTAGCGCTCAACGCTGGGCTACCGCTCAATGGTAGGTGTAGCACCCAAAATGGCGCCCAGTAGTGGCGCCCAGGTGAAAAACGGTGAAAAACTGGTCCCGAGACTGGTGCTCAACGCCCATTATTGCTCAGCGCTAGCACTCGGCACTCATTTTCCGCTCAGCGCTGCTTTTTCTGCACTCTGGTTGACTTTTCAGCATTATGGTTGACTGGTTGATTTTTCTTGTTGACTGGTTGACTTTTCTAGTTGACCGGTTGACTTTTCTGCATTCTGGTTGACTTTTCTGCACTGCAACTCCTTGATACTTCAACCCTTCTTTCAAATCATTCCAAAAACCTACAAAATCAAGGGAATTTAGTAATAAAATCATCAAGTATATCCTCAACGCTCTTATTCACAAAACTAAAGAAAAATCATGAGTTCAAGCAAGTCTCTAAGTAAAAAATTGTGCATTAAGTATCAAAATTAAGTATAAAAATTCTCCCAAAAGGTAGTATTACCTAGACATAGGAATATGAGGGTTGTTTGCATATACACTCCTGTGCTTCAGAGTTAATTATTAGGGATGCTAAGAATTGTATGAACTCGTAATTAAGGATAGGCTTATTTCATCGAGTCATCGGGTTTAAGTGTTTTAGAAGTGGCATTAACATTAATGAAGAAGTTGAATTCGTAAATACACGATAATGGATAGGATAAGTCGGAAACCCCAACAACATAATCATCTCATATTTTATCAACCATTCACTTGTGCATTCTTTAGTCAATTAATCAAACACTTACATTCATGTTTATTTTCTGCATTCTAAACCAAATGTTTTTGTTCTCAAGTCTTAAATAATCAACAAATCATATGACTGTTTAGGTCGTGAGTCTTTAGGGAAAACTATACTTGGTCTTACCAATTATATTACTTGATACGATTCGATACACTTGCCGGAGTCTTAACAAAGGGGGAGATTGTTGATAGGGGGACCAATGTGATAGCCGAACCCAATCCCTATTATGTTGTTTTTTATGATGACAACACATTAATAGTAACAACACATGAATGTTATCATGTCACAGCAGAAAAGTGTTTTTGTGTTGTGTTATACATATGTAGAATATGTACATGCTTACTGTGTTATATGCACATATTGTGATAAATGCATATGTTGAACATACTGTTGGTTGATGCATACTTCTGTGATTATGATGAGATTATATCTATGTATGCTCACTATATGTTTTTATGTAATGAAAACCACATGCACAAAAGCATATCTGCATGACTTAATCAATTACAATGTTGTGATAATCAGTTAAGGTCATCATACAACTTATGTTTTGAACTGTGGCAAAATAGCTAGTTTGAATCGATTACATTAGTTGTTGAATCGATTAAAACTCGTGTGTTTGAATATATCTTTTTCAAATGTGGTGTGATGAGTTTTTAAGAAGAAATGTTTTTAAAATTTGTTTGTTAAGCTTAATCGATTACCCATTTTGTGTATTCAATTAAGTTTGTTATGCTTTTAAAAACTGATTTCATGTTTGTCATAATTGCTTTAACGGTCATATTTGTAAATATGTTTGATTAGCATTTAATGCAAATTGATTACATTAATTGAGCATTCAATTAGGAGTTGAGTTAGTTGTAATACTCTTACATTTGTTTTATGTAATCGATTACACTACTAACGTAATCGATTGTTTTGCGTTTGATATGACAGTAACTATAAATTGACGCATTATTTGTATTTCTGTAACTTTTGATCATTCTAACATCTTCATATCTGATTGTTTTGATCTGAGAAGAGTTTACAAATTACTCATACGCTCCAAGAATCAAGAACGCAAAGAATTTGAAGAATCTTGAGGAATTCTTGAGAGGCATTTTACTAGACTAGGTTGGCTTATCACATTAGCACGATTGAAGGTGTATCTAGTTTTGATCAGAAGAATATTTGCAATCTTTGATTTGTTGTTTCCCTGAACGTGCGCGTCAGGAAGAAGAGTAAGGAGCTCTTGACTTTGAGAAGGGATTCTCAAAGGGTTACTACAACAAGGACAGGGGGTTCTGTGTGTGTAGGTGTATTTTGTTTCTATATTTGATTGGGAGTTTGTAACGTATTTACATTTGAGTAGGGTTTGTAAAGCCTTGGATGTAATACTCTAATAATTATAGTGAATTACTCTCCAATCTTAGGTTGATTGGGAGAGTGACTGAATGTAGGCATGAGGCCAAACCAGTATAAAAATTGTGTTTAATTTTCTCTCCTTATCTCTTTACTTTTTGTTTGCATAAGAAAAATTTCAAGATCATTCTATTTGTTCAAAAAGATTTTAAAAATGCACGTTTTTATTAAACACCAATTTACTCCCTCCCCCCTCCTCTTGGTGTAGAGAAACAAAGCTATACTATTTCTAACACTTCACTAAGTGTGTCTCATCTTTTTTTTTTTGCCTTTATTGTCTACATGATCATCACTCTGCCAACATTTATAAGAATAATGACCAAATTGGTCACAGTTATAACAATACACTTTTTTGTTGTCATAAATTATCCTTCCTTGCTATCATTTACATGATCTTGAGAGTTTGGATCTCTAATTCTACCACCTCTTCTTAATATTGCTTATGATCTTTTACTCACCCCACCACGACCTTATTTTTTTCGTTGCCTAGTTTTCACTTGAAATTATTGTTCAACAATCTTTTCAGAATTATTTCTCTCATTCACACGTTGCTCATGAGCCTACAAAGAATTTTGTAATTCTTCTACAATCATTGCTTCAAGATCTTTAGATTCCTATATTGCAACAATATAGTTAGATTGCAACAATATAGTTAGATTGCAACAACAATATAGTCAAATTGATAAGTTAGAGGTAAAAAATCTTTTCTACAACCTTGTAAATCACCTATGCTTTCATCACATGCCTATATTGATCTTACAAAACTTAAAGTCCATTAAAGTAATTTAAATAGTTTCTTGATCATTCATAGAAAGCATATTTCATCACTTTCTAAGCAACTACAATGTTACTTTTTTTTTTCAAAACTACTATATACTCACTTCAAAGTATCCCATGTTTGTTTGGATGTAACAACCTTTTAAATCTTCTAGAAAATTATTGCAGAACCACATTGATTCAACAGTACCCTAGCCTTACAATCCAACCGCTTATTCTCCTTGAAAATGACCTTTTACTCTACACCAACATTCTTGGGAGGTTCTTGAACATCTTTGAACAACCTCTTGATATCCGTGAATTGTATCCATCTTAATACACCATTCATCATAATTATTCCCACCAAATTATATGGCCAATTTTCCCGGCATGCCTGCAACAACCATGAAAACCGTCCACTTGAATGCTTCAATAAGTACTTGCCTTCCACACCTTCATAATCCCACAACCTATCTCTGAGATATAACTTTATTGGACAACGACACAGTACACACAACCATTGATACACATATGCAATACACAAGATAATACTGTGTAAAGAAAAACAACACATTATGTAAATTACATCAACAAATGTCACATATGACAGATAAAAAAATTATATTTCTTTGATTATTTACGACATGATGGGTTGCATCTAATACAGCTTTCTAGAAAAGATCTATGATATTATATATTTATTAGTGCTTTCAAATGAATTAGATGGATTGATATTTGATATGAATCAAACTGTGATCAAGTTTTGTACACATATGTATATTTATCTAAAATTTTTTATAGCTTATATTTCTTATGCTTTTTTTGTGATTTTCTATTTTGATTGTACTACATGAACATATGACATTCTAGGTCGAATAAGGAGTTTATGTATGAAGATAGAATTTTATGTTGTGTAAATAAATATGTACACATATTATTATTAAAATTTTAAAATACTTTAACTGTGTAGTATTATAAATGTGATCTAAGATTGTGTATGTAGTACATATGTATGTATATAGTTTTTTTTTTTAATTATAATTAGTACATATGACATGTATATGAATAATTTTGTATAAAGAATCTATATTATGAATAGTAATATATATATATATATATATATATATATTAAAATCTTTAAATATGTGATTTCAAGTATACAAGTCGAGTGGTAACTGCAAGAACAGATTGTCGAGTGGTTTTAAGACAAAAAGATATAAATCTATAAAATATTTTTCAACACTAAAATTAATAAGAACAAAATAAAATATAAATATATATATATATATATATATATATATAAATACAATAATTAAGTGACTATTTAAATATTTACATATTTTTTAAGCATGAAATTTGTCAGGCCCCATTTAATGCTCCACTTTAGTAGAGTACGCGTGTCGCGCCCTCTGGATTTCCCATGCTAGTGGGAGACAAAACTGTCAGTGCAATTAATTCCTCGTCCTCGGAAACCGTGCGGCAGCAGAGGGAATGAGTGTTTCCAGAAAGTGGAAGACAAGTGGCAGGCAGAGAGTGGACCGAGCAGTTTCTAGTGGAGGCTGTATTTAAAGTTGAAATTTGAAAATGGTACCACTTTCTGTATGCAAACTCTTCGTCTTCAACCTCCAGAAACTCCATTATTCTCCTCCTTCTCTCTAGATTTCTAACCCCTTCTCTTCTCCGACCACCTTACTCCCTTTTAGATTAAATCTTCCCGGCGACGAGACCGTCCATTTGCACCGATCAGAATCTCTGTTGGAGCACTTTGGAATTTTTGAAGCCGTAGAAGTAGTTCCCTAAAAGCTAGCTGGAAATAGAGGTAAGGGAAGCATATAAATTTAATTATGAAGATTTTTATATGCATGTTTGTATGAGCATATGATTGTTGATTGTATGATTTTGGCTGTTGAGAAATGTATGTTTAATTTTTGGTATGAAATTAGTCTATAAGGTTATGTAACTTAGTGAAAATACTGAATCTGTAATTGAAGGGTCATTAGGACCGTTCAGTTTCCCCTAAAATGATCGGTCTAGATTGTATTCCATTTGTAGGAGTCAGTTGAAGCCTGATCGGTCTTGTACTATTGCATTGAAACTTAAATACCTTATTTAGTTAGTCAGTCAGAAATGATTTACATGTTTAAGAGCGTTCGGTCATAGACTAAGTACTCGGTTATGTATTAATTGTATTTTCTTAGAATAGCGTTCGGTTTTACACATATAATATTCATAGTTAAGTGCTCGGTCTTGAAGAGTGCTCGGCCTTGAGAAGTGCTCGGTCATATACTAGCCTTCGACTAATTTACTATTCAGTCTTAGACTGACACTTAACTTATGAAGCATTCCGTTTCAGGTCTCTATTACTTATTGGAAGAACGTTCGGTCATACATTGAGTGTTCGGTCTTACATATTGATAATGTTTGTTGAAAGTACTCGGTCATTAATATTATTTATTTTAAAGAGTGTTCGGTCTTATACTGACACTTAATTTCCTCACGGAGTGTTCGGTCTTGTACTGGCACTCGCTTTATTGAAGAGAACTTTTGTCATTCTAAAGCATTCGGCTCAAATTATAAAGTGTTCGGTATTTCTTATTAGGTCAACTAGTTAGTGATCGTTCGTTCTTTCTCAGTTATTAATTACATTCTTTGGCTTTCAAATAGCGTTCGGTGTTCTTCTTTATCCGACCATTCGGTCATCTGATGGAAACCCCTTGTTATATTCGGTCTCTTATATGTTTTCGACCGTTCGGTCGCTTATTGAATTCCTTTGATACTTGGTCTTCTTACCTTTGTTTGGTCAATTATTGAATTCATTGTGATTTTAAGAGTATTCCAGGGAGGAATATCTCATGAATTGGAAATTGATTTGGTAAAGTATGACTATGGTCAGACTCAGGTTCTGCTCTATCCTGATATTCCGTGAGTACACCTTCTCAGATAGAGAAGGGTAATTCATGCGTAGGAATGGCAGGAGGTCCTTTAGCATCATGGTATTTCTATACCGAGGTTGTTCCATTGGACTAACCTCGGGTGGCGGTCTGTTGAGTGTATCCCAACCAGGTCCACCCGGGTGCAGAGAGCGGCGAGCTACATGGTTCATACAGTCCGGACAGTGTCTAGAGAGATTGGTTATGATGATGTTACCGTTCGGTTTTTGATTGATACACTTAGATTATGATAGAAATGTTTGGAATCATGATGAATGTGGATTATTGAAATGTTTTAAAAGTATATGAAAATGATTAATTAAATTTACATAAGCTTACCCTTATTTTCCTGTCTTGTCCATGTGTCATTCGGTCTTAACCGTTCGGTTGTTCTCTTGACTGCAACGATCATCCTTTTGGGTGTGAGTAGAGGGTGATTATGAAGATACCTTGGAAGATGCTCTGCACACCGAGCCCCCTTTGGACGTTATGCCAGAGAGTTGTGCAAGACCGTCTGGTCCTTAGATTAGACTTTTACTTTTCGCTTAGTGTAGAGGACCGTTTGGTTAAGTATTTTGTAGAACCGTTCGGTCTAGATACCCCTTTTTATACCGTTCGGTCATGAACTGTACCAAGACCGTTCGGTCTAGTTCTGTAAATTGTATCAGACTTCTATACTTTTGTATAGTTTCAACTTTATATGTTTTATCTCTTGTTCTCTTCTCTTTACTTATCCTTTCTCCACTGTTCTTTATTATTATTCATGATAACTCCTTAAATAAATTATAGCTCTTGTTATAGATTTATTGGGATGTTACATTAATGGTATCAGAGCAGTTTTATTCCATAGAATGCCTGTAGGTTATGAGTATGTGTTGCTTGTGTTGTGTACTCACATGATCGGTTAAATTTTCTAATCTCTTATTGTAAACTCATGGACCTTTCTTCCTGTTGAAAACAGAAGATGGCTCCAAGACCTCCCCCTCAACCTGTCGATCGGGATTCTACGACCAACAACAACTTGTTGGAGCAAGTTTTAGCTGCCCTCCAACAACAAAACGCCTCTCTAACGCAGCAGAACACGATCGCTCTGCAAAGTTTAGAAGCCGCTCGGGTATCAGCCGAGAACACCCAGCGACAGATGATGGAAATGATGGGAACTAGGACGTAGTCTTGTGGACCGTCCGGTTCTACAGTAAACAACCAGGTCGAATGGAGCTTGGAGAATTTCCTCCAACACCGTCCGGCCAAGTTTGATGGGAAGTGTAGTGCTGATGAGGCCGACCGTTGGCTAAGAGACATGGAGAAGATTTATAACGCCAAGAGGTGTCCGAACGAGAACAGATTGGCCTACACTGAGTATTAGTTGACTGGTGAGGCCAGTCATTGGTGAAGTGCGATGAGAATGATGTTAGAAGACCAACACGTTCCTATCACATGGGAAGTGTTCAAGGACAAGTTTTATGGAAAGTACTTCCCGGATAGCGTTCGGTTCGCCAAGGAAGTAGAGTTCCTCCAGCTGGTGCAAGGAGGAATGACTGTATCAGAGTATACCGATCGGTTCAAGCACCTCGTTCGGTTCTACACTATGGGAATCACCGAGGAGTGGCAGTGCCGCAAGTTCGAGAATGGGTTGAAGCCAAACATGAAGGTGATGATATCCAACCTATGCATCAAGTCGTTTCCAGCATTGGTTGAGCGAGCTAAAGTGTTGGAAAGAAACATGTTGGAAGCCGAACGGCAGAAGAAGCAGCAGCAACCGATCGGTAGAGGACCAGTTCCATCTCGAAGTGGTCAAATTATGAGAAGGACACCCTACTCTCGACCTCAGTCATCAGGATCTAGTTCCTCCTCGCAGGCCTCATTTTCAGTCGATCGGTCAAGACAGCAAGGATTGGTCACTTGTTTTAACTGTGGAGGACCACATTACCGATCATCCTGCCCTCAACTGGGAGGATACAAGCATTGTACTTGGTGTGGACGCAATGGACATCTTGATACCGAGTGCAACATGGGAGGCCAAGCAGTCATGAGACCTCCAGTTGCAGGAAGATTTGCCCAAAGAGGTGGTGGAAGGGCCCAAGTTGTGGCCGAGTATATGCATTGACGGGAGTGGAGGCAGCAAGTTCAGGTAACCTTATCGTCAGTACTTGCTTGCTGTTTGATGTTCCTTGCTGTGTATTGTATGATTTGAGGGCAACACATTCCTTCATTTCGAAGGCATGTGTTGAAAAGTTGGGTTTAGCTGAGAGTGAGATGAAGCTGGATTTGGTGGTGTCAACCCCGGCAGCTGGTGAGGTTAGGGCGTCTACTGTTTGCATGAGATGTCGTATTGAGGTAGAAGGGTACAAATTTAAGGTAAACCTCATCTACTTGCCTCTTCAAGGCTTAGAGGTAATTTTAGGGATGGATTGGTTGACCACCAATCACATTCTTATTGATTGTGGGAAGAAGAAGCTGATTTTCCCAAGAGAAGAAGAGAAGTTAACCTTGACGCTCGGTCAAATCCGAGAGGATCTTCTTGAAGGTGCCATGTGTCTCTTAATACTGACGCACATGGACGTGAGTGAAGGAAACCGTTCGGTAGGAAATCGTTCGGTCATTGAAGACTTCCTAGACGTTTTTCCAGATGAAGTGCCTGGTCTTCCTCCCTCAAGAGAGGTTGAATTCTCTATTGATTTAATCTCGGGAGCATGACCGATATCCATAGCTCCTTACCGAATGGCACCAGCTGAATTAGCCGAACTTAAGAAGCAAATTGAAGATCTATTGGAGAAGAAGTTCATTCGGCCAAGTGCATCGCCTTGGGGAGCTCCTGTTGTATTGACTATCGGCAATTGAACAAGCTTACCATCAAGAACAAGTATCCATTGCCGAGAATAGACGACTTGTTGGATCAGTTTTGTGGGGCAACGGTCTTCTCCAAGATAGACCTAAGGTCAGCATATCATCAGATTTTGATCAAGGAAGGAGACGTCTAGAAGACAGCCTTTCGGTCTCGGTATGGCCATTAAGAGTATGTAGTAATGTTGTTCAGTGTTACTAATGCTCCAACCATTTTCATGGATTACATGAACCGAATTTTCTGACCCTTTCTGGACAAGTTCGTGGTAGTTTTCATTGATGATATCCTTATATACTCCAAGAGCCGAGAGGAGCATGAAGAACACTTAAGGATAGTGCTCGGTATACTGAGAGAGAAGCAACTTTATGCCAAACTGTCCAAGTGTGAATTCTGGATGGAGGAAGTACAATTTCTTGGACATGTCATCTCGGCTCGATGGATTGTTGTAGACCCTGCTAAAGTCCGAGCGGTCTTACAGTGGGAGACATCTCGTTCGGTCACAGACGTGAGGAGCTTTGTTGGGTTGGCTGACTACTATAGAAGATTCATTGAAGGATTTTCCAAGATAGTGGCGCCATTAACCCAACTGACCAGGAAGGACCAACCGTTCGTCTGGACCGATCGGTGTGAGTCAAGCTTCCAAGAGTTAAAGCAGAAGCTGACGAGCGCTCTAATAATAGTAATTCTTAACGTCAGCCGATCGTTTGAAGTGTTTTGTGATGCCTCCTATCAAGGATTAGGTTGTGTGTTGATGCAAGAAGGAAAGCTGGTGGCCTATGCTTCTCGGCAACTGAAGGTACACGAGAAAAATTATCCAACACATGACCTAGAGCTAGCAGCAGTGGTTTTTGCTCTAAAGATATGGAGGCATTACCTTTATGGTGCTTGGTTTCAGGTGTTCAGCGACCATAAGAGCCTCAAGTATTTATTTGATCAGAAGGAACTGAACATGAGGCAAAGGAGGTGGATGGAGTTCTTAGAGGACTACGAATTTGAACTCCAATACCATCTAGGAAAAGATAATGTGGTAGCAGACGCCCTAAGTAGGAAGACCGTCCATATATCAACTATGATGGTCCGAGAGCTGAGTTTGGTTGAGAGCTTTCGGGATTTGAAGTTGCACTGTGAGCTGGAACCGAACGGTATAAGGTGTTGTGGTATGTGGTTCGCAAGTAATTTATTTGATCGCATTAAGAGGGAACAAGCAACTGATGAAGAACTGCAAAAGATGAGCAAACCGATCGGTTCACAGGGTATGGAAGATTTCAATTCAGGGACGGATGGTCTCTTGAGGTATAGAGGTAGGGTATGCGTTCCTAATGATGATGAGTTGAGGAGGTTGATTCTTGAGGAAAAACATCAAAGTCGTCTTAGCATACACCCAGGTATGACTAAGATGTACCAAGACCTCAAGAAAGCGTTTTGGTGGCCGGGAATGAAGAGTGATGTCGCTCGGTTCGTGTAATCATGTTTAACCTGTCAAAGAGTTAAGGCAGAGTACCAAAAACCGAGCGGTCAACTACAGTCACTAGAAATACCTGAGTGGAAGTGGGACAACATAGCCATGGATTTCGTGACCCACTTGCCCCAAACGGTCAGGAACGATGATGCTATTTGGGTCATGATCGATCGGTTGACTAAGAGTGCTTACTTTCTCGCCATCAACTTAAAGATGTCCATGTTAAATCTGGCACAGTTATACATCAAGGAGGTCGTTCGGTTACATGGAGTGCCGTCCAGCATCATATCAGACCGAGACCCCAGATTCACCTCTCGGTTCTGGCAAACTTTACAGTAGGAGATGGGAAGCAAGTTGCAGATGAACTCGGCATATCATCCCAAAACAGACGGCCAATCTGAGAGAACAATTCAAACTCTTGAAGACTTGTTAAGGACGAGCATCCTAGATCACTTAGGAGTTTGGGATGAGATCTTGCCCTTAGCCGAGTTCACCTATAACAACAGTTTCCAGTCTAGCATAGGGATGGCGCCCTTTGAAGCTCTTTATGGAAGAAGATGTTGAACGCCCTTGTGTTGGTTTCAAGAAGGAGAAGCAGTATTAACTGGACCCGAGATCATTCAACAGACGACCGAGAAAGTGAAGCAAATCCAAGAAAGATTGAAGGCATCTCAAAGCCGACAGAAGTCATATGCCGATAGAAGAAGGAAGCCTCTTGAGTTCACTGAAGGAGATCATGTGTTTTTCAAGCTAAACCGAATGACTGGTGTTGGAAGAGTTGTTCGGCCAAAGAAGTTGTCTCCTAGGTTCCTCGGTCCTTATCAAATTTTAAGGCGCATAGGACCGGTCGCTTACGAGATAGCCTTGTCGCCTCAACTGTCCAACCTTCACCCAGTTTTTCATGTGTCTCAACTCAAGAAGTACATAGTCGATCGGTCTCACATGCTGGAAGCTGACGACATCCAAATCAAAGGAGACTGTTCGATCGAGCTGCAACCGGTCAGAGTTGATGAAGAAATGACCAAGAGACCGAACGGTAAAGCTACTACTCTTGTCAAGGTCATCTGGGATGACCGAACGGGTGATGCTACCTGGGAACGAAAAGAAGTCATGAAGGAGTCTTATCCTCACCTATTCTCGGGTAACGCCTATTTTTCGAGGGCGAAAATTTTTATTTGTTGGGGGAATGTCAGGCTCCATTTAATGCTCCACTTTAGTGGAGTACACGTGTCGCGCCCTCTGGATTTCCCATGCTAGTAGGAGACAAAATTGTCAGTGCAATTAATTCCTCGCCCTCAAAAACCGTGCGGCAGCAGAGGGAATGAGTGTTTCTAGAAAGTGGAAGACAGGTGGCAGGCAGAGAGTGGACCGAGCGGTTTTTAGTGGAAGCTGTATTTAAAGTTGAAATTTAAAAATGGTGCCACTTTCTGCATGCAAACTCTTCGTCTTCAACCTCCAGAAACTCCATTTTTCTCCTCCTTCTCTCTAGAACCTCCAACTTCTCTCTAGATTTCTAACCCCTTCTCTTCTCCGACCACCTTACTCCCTTTTAGATTAAATCTTCCCAGCGACGAGACCTTCCATTTGCACCGATCAGAATCTCTATTGGAGCACTTTGGAATTTTTGAAGCCGTAGAAGTAGTTCCCTAGAAGCTAGCTGGAAATAGAGGTAAGGGAAGCTTATAAATTTAATTATGGTGATTTTTATATGCATGTTTGTATGAGCATATGATTGTTGATTGTATGATTTTGGCTGTTGAGAAATGTATGTTTAATTTTTGGTATGAAATTAGTCTATAAGGTTTTGTAACTTAGTGAAAATACTGAATATGTAATTGAAGGGTCATTAGGACCGTTCAGTTTCCCCTAAAACGATCGGTCTAGATTGTATTCCATTTGTAGGAGTCAGTTGAAGCCCGATCGGTCTTGTACTATTGCATTGAAACTTAAATACCTTATTTAGTTAGTCAGTCAGAAATGATTTACATGTTTAAGAGCGTTCGGTCATAGACTGAGTACTCGATTATGTATTAATTGTATTTTCTTAGAATAGTGTTCGAGTTTACACATATAATATTCATAGTTAAGTGATTGGTCTTGAAGAGTGCTCAGCCTTGAGAAGTGCTCGGTCATATACTAGCCTTCGACTAATTTAGTGTTCGGTCTTAGACTGACACTTAACTTATGAAGCATTCGGTTTCAGGTCTCTATTACTTATTGGAAGAACATTCGGTCATACACTGAGCGTTCGGTCTTACATATTGATAATGTTTGTTGAAAGTACTCGATTGTACATTAATATTATTTATTTTAAAGAGTGCTCGGTCTTATACTGACACTTAATTTCCTCACGGAGTGTTCGGTCTCGTACTGACACTCGCTTTATTGAAGATAACTTTTGTCATTCTAAAGCATTCGGCTCAAATTATAAAGTGTTCGGTATTTCTTAAAAGGTCAACTAGTTAGTGACCGTTCGTTCTTTCTCAGTTATTACTTATATTCTTTGGCTTTCAAATAGCGTTCGGTGTTCTTCTTTATCCGACCATTCGATCATTTGATGGAAACCCCTTATTATATTCGGTCTCTTATATGTTTTCGACCGTTCGGTCGCTTGTTGAATTCCTTTGATACTTGGTCTTCTTACCTTTGTTCGGTCAATTATTGAATTCATTGTGATTTTAAGAGTATTCCAGGGAGGAATATGTCATGAATTGGAAATTGATTTGGTAAAATATGATTATGGTCAGACTCAGGTTCTGCTCTATCCTGATATTTCGTGAGTACACCTTCTCAGGTAGAGAAGGGTAATTCATGCGTGAGAATGGCAGGAGGTCCTTTATTAAATTTATGATGGGTCAACTAAGTCATCAACACACCAAAATGAAAAGAAAAAATTCTTTTAATTATACATATATATTTAATTAATAATTTTTTTTATTCTTTGATTTAATGTGTTCTATGTGAAAACATAGAAATTTTGGAGTTGATAAACAAAAATAACATTAAAACTTACAACTTTGGAACTAATAAACATGGACTAATAAATTAATGTAACATTTTAACTTGATTATGCATGTAATATTTAATTTTTAAATGTGACTTCTTTTGGTATTAGTCGAAAAAAAATCATATATTAAGAAATGGAATTAGACCAATTTATACGGTAAGCAAAAGTGTGCCATAATATGTATAGATTTGATAGCTAAGGTTGAATTGAAGCTAAACAAAAACAGCTGAACCTTGAAAGATCCAATCAAACTCAAGATTCACGGAATATTCTCAAGACCAATGCCGTTTTCCAACTGTCAACTATCTCATTATTTTTCTTTTTCTTTTTCTTTCCCTTTCAAATCTAAATTCTAATAACTCATTAACATCTCTTAAAAATTCTTGTCCAAAATGTTATCTTTATCCATAAACTTCAAATTCAAGTATATGATTAATTAGTATAATAGATAATGAAAATTAATTTTTAAAGTAAAAATAATATATTTAAACTAAGTTTAGTTTTCATATTTAAATTTTATGTAAAATTGTTAAATCTATTGATCACATATTAAAAGATAATGCAGATCAATTTCCTGTACTCTATTGTACACTTCTTTATATATATATATATATATATATATATATATATATATATATATATATATATATATATATATATATATATATATATATATATATATATATATATAAGATTTGAAATAGTTTTATCCACTTCATCATTAATAATTTTGACTTCTCTTTCCATTAAAAAAAACATGATTGATCTAATGTATTACATAATGCATCAATGGTCTTGTCAGTTAAAGCCTAATCATAATTAAATCGTACTATTTGGATTACTTGTAAATAAATAAACACTCAATTTAATAATTAATACTTTTAAATTATATAATTATCTCGTCACAATTAAAAAGATTCTGAAATATATCTAATTTATAAAAGTTAAAATAATAATTATACCTTCCTTTATATGTAAATATGCAATTAAGATGAAATAAAAGTGAAATAAATAAATAATTCAAATAATATTATTTGCATAAATTTTTTTAATAGAATCAAGTATATTACATGTTAAATAATCAAAATTAAAATTTGTAGAATAGAATATTAAGAAATATGGTAGCAATAGGATATTTTGCTGTTGAGTGTAGGTGATGACTTGTCCTTGTAATAACCACAAGACGAGGATGAAGATGATTGTGTATTTTATAAGTTAGTGCTTATCTTCTCAAATTTCCAAATTCAAACCTACCCCTTTTGGAAGGACACGCGTCACTTTGGTAAGTAACATCGATCGTTACCTTTGTTGTCTACTTCACCAAAAATTTTGGACACTTGCAAAACAAATAATATATAATATTTAAATCAAATCCACAATAAAAGAAAAACATTTTCAAAACATTAATTAAAGATAAACAAAGAGAAATAAACATTTTATAAAAAATATTGGTGTAAATATGACCATCTTTCTTTTTAGAATTACATCAAACACTTATATTTCGGTCAAGTATGCTAAAACACAAATCTTTAAGTTCAAAATTTATAATTTGTGTTAAAATAAATTCTCTTTTAGTGTATTAATCCAAACACTCCAAGTCAATTATTATTTAGTCTTTCTCAGCTTTGTTAGCAACAAAACAAAACTTATGATATTAGATTGATCACTTGCACCAAAAAATTTTAATCTAGTAATCAATTTCGATTTAATATAAATATAGTATGATTTTGTTTTCAACCATTGTTTTAATAATTGATATCAAGCTTCCATAGTAGAAAAAAATAAAATTAAGTAATTTATCAATTAGTGTGAAGATGAATACATTTATTTATTTTAAAGAGTGTACATGTCACAAATAAATAAATAACCAATCTTCCTTTCTTTTGCATTGATCTTTTAATTCTATATACATGAATATATAGCTGAATAAGGAAAGATAAATTTTTATTAGGAAAATAATGTTTACATTATAACGTAAAATTATATATATATATATATATATATATATATATATATTTGCATTACATGTTTTTGAGATATTAAAAGAAAAAATATATTTTTTATATGGTATGATATTATAACCAAACAGTTATCTAGTAAAACTAAACGGTCCGGTCAAAGTCAACCCAAAAGAAAAAGAGACGGAACAAGGTAAGACGCGATTGGGCCGATTTCCATTCAACTAAATCAAATTGGGCCAAGAAGCCCAATTAAGGATGCAATAATTCAAGGATATCTAATTAAAGATATAGCGGATATAAAGCCAGAAATATTGAACCGAACATGCAGGTAAGATCGTTTTTATTCATTCGGTTGTTTTTATACTAACTCTGTTTATATTTCATAAGATAAATTATAAATAGAGAAGGAAGGTCGCAAGCCAGGTACATTCTAATCACACTCAGAAATATTCAAATAGTGAT
Source organism: Vigna reflexopilosa (assembly GCA_027742785.1). Taxonomy (NCBI): domain Eukaryota; kingdom Viridiplantae; phylum Streptophyta; class Magnoliopsida; order Fabales; family Fabaceae; genus Vigna; species Vigna reflexopilosa. The sequence goes on along the minus strand of CM050930.1, from coordinate 16,559,772 downwards.
AACTCTTCACTAAACATTCAATTAAGACACGAATGAATATAGAAAAAATCTCCTCCGGATCTCTGTCTATCGTGGAATACTCTTTCGTCTTCCCGACAGGCAATCAGTTTCAACGCAAAACCATAACCTAGGGTTCTAAGGACACAACTATTATTCGCCCAATCTAATAACACAGCTTTACTGACAAAAACTCTAGGATATTCACTTACATCGCGTGAAGCCCACTCATAATCAATAGAGAAGGAAGAGGAAACATCCTCAGGACCCTCGACGGTGACGCCACCATAAACAAAGACTCCCTCTCCACTAAGCATCGAGGAAATGCCACTATCAACCCTAAGTTGAGGACTCCCCGATGTGTCAACCGTGTTCCCACACCCCCTTTCCTCAACAAGTGACGAAGGACAATCTAGATTAGCAGAAGAAGCCATTATTACTTGACCAAAACGGAGATTGGAGATGTTGACGCGAGTTGAAGAAGAAAGACTTTGAGGATTGTCAGGCAAACGAAAAAATGACGGTTGGGTTCACTTACACTTTTCCAAACAGTCTATCGCATTAATGAGAAAAAACTGACAGAAACCACTGTGAACTCTGCACCGTTAGATAAGCAAGATCTAACGGCCACGTCTTTGCGACTCTGTCACTTGAAAACGAAACGACCTCACAGAACATCGTATTAAAGAGCCACCAAACTATCAGAACCACTTTTAAGTCCAATGGTTAACCTACCAAAGTCGTGTTGAGATTGTTGACAATACAAACTCTATATCAATCTAGTTTTTGATGATGACAACACTATGCTTAATATCAGTACACATGTTGCTATATTACATGTTCTTATTCTGAACTTATTGTTATATCTGCTGAACAATGTTTTGATGTAATGTGTTGTATGTTCCTAGGATGATTGTTTGATATATTTGTGGAACATGCTTACATGCTTATGTGCAATGTGAAATGATTTATTAAATATGTTTTACTGCACATTGTTTAAAGTGAAAAACCACAAGCACTTTCATGAACTTATAACTGTGTGACAAAGTTATAGTACAGTCGACTACATTATAAATGGATTTGACTATGCTAAAATCTTTGTACAGATTTTGAGAATCAGTGTTGTGTGATGTTTTGAGTTGAAAAGAATTTCAAAATGTTTTTTCTTGTGTTAGTCGACTATGTCCAGAGTACATTCGTCTGTATTATTGACCTACTTTGGAATTCTATTATGCTTACACGCTCCAACGACTATATTTTTAAAAGTTAGTTAAGCATTGATGTCTTGGTCAACTGTATTAAATGTGTGTTGATTTTCGTTGACTGAGTGCTATTATGTTGACTGTCTGTTATAACTGTAATAATGCAGTCGACTGAATTAGTAGTCTATTCGACTGAGAAACAATCTGACTGGCAGAAATCTATAAATTGGATGAACACGATTTATTCAGAGACTTTGACGCTCTAACATTTTCATTTCTTATTTCAGATTGAATTCTCTGTGTTAATAGCTCCAAGAATTCTCCAAGAAGATGGTGGTGATCTATCTTGAGAGAGATTCAAAGGGAGAAGGCTTATGCGCTGACTGTGTGATCAGAAACTGCACAAAGAAGGTGCTACTTGATTGATCTTTGAAGGCTTGGCATCTTGTGAAGACTGCTGCATTGTTTGAAGGCTTGGCATCTTGTGAAGAGTGCTGGAATTGACCTATTGTGATACAGGGGTTACACATTGAGGATTGTTTGACGTGGGTTCAGATTGCAGAAGAGGGGATTCTTGCTGCAAGTCTGGTTTTGGTTATTGCAGCTATATTTTGGTTTTGGGTTAGAGAGGAGATTTATATTTTTGACGTGAGGTCTTCTATATAGTGCATTTGCTTCCTGGGTTGGAAGGATACTGGATGTAGGCATTGTTGGTCGAACCAGTATAAAAACCAGTGTTTGCTTTTCTCTATCCCTGCACTCTTTATTTCAATCAACTATATTTGTTACGCAGTCAACTACGTTTTTCCGCTGCATAGAAATTTTCATTACTTGCATTTAAAGAAAGATAAAAAAGCTTTATACTTTTGATTAAAGATTGCGAAAAGATTTTGTTTTTGAAAGAACACCAATTCACCCTCCCCTCTTGGTGTAAAATTGAACCCTACCTGTTTCTCAACAAGTCGAACGGTTAACTCAGACTTGGGGGGATGATGTACGGTATGATATTATGACCGAACGGTTATCTAGTAAAACCGAGCGGTCTGGTCAAAGTCTACCCAAAAGAAAAAGAGACGGAACAAGGTAAGACGCGATTGGGCCGGTCTTCATTCAACTAAATGAAATTGGGCTAAGAAGCCCAATTAAGGATGAAATAATTCAAGGATATCTAATTAAAGATATAGCGGATATAAAGCCAGAAATATTGAACTGAACATGCAGGTAAGATCATTTTTATTCATTTGGTTGTTTTTATACTAACTCTGTTTATATTTCATAAGACAAATTATAAATAGAGAAGGAAGGTCGCAAGCCAGGTACATTCTAATCACACTCAGAAATATTTAAATAGTGATAACTCTTTACTAAACATTTAATTAAGAACCGAAGTTCTTCTACCACACGCCTAACTTGAGCGTCAGAGTGTCATTGCAGGTACCTTCCCCCTCCGGTCAAAGGCTAAAGTCTACCGAACAGTCAAGGTTGAAGAAGAGCGAGCGGTTCAGAACCCAGGAAAGCGAGTGAAGCAATCGTCAAAAAAATCAAAGCCACGTCCGTCAGGTTATTGTCTCGGTCCCATAAAATATCTACCGAAACATTTTCATTTGTTAAAATAAATAGTGCAATTAATAATATAAATAAATGATGCGTTGCAAATATAGTTTTCAAATCAAAGTATAAAAATTTGACTTTGTCCCTGAATCATTATTTATCGCATTCAAACATAGCCATATGGTCTAAAACGAAAGTTTCAAACCTAGGGGAATAATAAAAAGATTCCAACGGAACACGCAATGCAAGAAAAAATGAATTTTTTTATTTTTGCATTGTGTAAAATATTGTGATCATGGATTTGGAAAAGCTCCATTGGAATACTCCATGTTCTTTATTATTATGTGCCAATCCAAAGTAAAGAAAATTGTAGCTTTAAGTGAACCAAATTATTGTTCTTTCTCTTTCTTTTTCTTTCCAAATTATTTGTTGTTTTCTTTGGATAGTGAACACGTATGAGTAACATATCTCAATCTTGTATCATACCCATCTTTTCAAAATAATTTGTACAATTGTTTATTTTCCCATTTTCTTTTGCAATATAAGTGGCTATCATATGCTTTTCAATACGCGTTTTTTTAATCTTTCTAATTGCATGAATACAAAGTTTTATTCTTTATAAAAGTTTAATTACATATTTCGCCTCGTATTTCTTTAAATTAAACAATTTCTATAATATTTCATTCCATTGCTAACCAAAAAAAAACAACATTAATTATAAAAAGAGATAACTTTTGCAGTTGTATTATGCCATTCATATTCTGCATGGATACATATATGTTAGCAATGCAACTGTATATTAATTGTTAACAAAAATTGCTTATTTTTATAAAGCTAAAAAAATCAAATGGAATTAATTTTTTATAAGAATTAAAATTACATTACGAGAATTAAATATGAATTTAATTTTCTTAAACATTTTATGAATTTATTTTCCTGTGTATTTTCCCATCAAAATATTCCCGTATCAACCCATAAAAATAATCTCTTATAAATGCAAATGCTATTGAAATAAATATGACTTATTTTAATAAATATTTTTTTCTTAAATATATTTATGTTTTTAAAAGATTTGTTAAGATATAAACAAAATCTCATATAAAACAAGAGATGAACATACATAAGATATTTTCTTTAATAAGAGATTTATTGGGATAATATTAAAACAAATTCATGAAAATAAGTACGTCCTACCGTGATAAGATAAAACCCTTTTAAGCAGCCACTGGCTAACAACCGTGTTTTACTTTTTGTTTCCAAAGAAATTTTGTTTAAACTTTATACTATATACATCTTTTCTTTAATTCTTGATATTTCATTTTACATCGTTGTAATACATAAATTAATGTTTTATTCTTTAGCAAGTATAATTTGAAGAACTACACCAAAATAACAATGACCAAAGCAATTTTTTTTTTATAAGAATTCAAAGTCATGGAAAAAATTTTTAGAAACCAAAAGTAAGGTACCACTATATTCTATAGGCAAAAAATTCCAACTACGGTTTTTAAGAATTTTCCAATTATTTTGAAGAGTATGCCTAATTAGTACGATGTTTTTCAGTACGAATAATGCACGGAATATCATGTGTTTTTATTGTAATGGACAGAAATAAATAAAAATATATATTTTTGGTAAAATTTAAGAACAACTATTAGTTACATTTCAGTCATTAAATTGAGTAACAAAATTTGTATGATAGAACCATATTTTCAGTGAAAATGGGGGTTTTCTAGTTTGACTGCCACATACACAGAAACTTGAAGCATGCTGAAAGAAAAAATAAATAGCAAAATTTCTTCAAGAAACGTGCTAAATAATAAGTTGTGTTTCTTTTTCATTGTTGCGTTGCAAATAAAACTTTTACTGCAAACCAATTTTCCATGCAACAAGGAAATCTCTACAAAGAAACGAAAACAAATCTTTTAAAAGGAAAAAAATAAAGTTTTAGGTTCATCATATCGACTTAAAGCCTTTGTTCATTTTAATGAATTTGAAAGAATGTGATTAAATAGATTTGAGAAGATTTAAAGGTAAATTTTATTGTTGTTTATTTGAATAAATTTAGAGATAAGTGAGAATAGATTTGGAAGTAAAGTTTGTGAGAATTAGTATAGGATTTAATTAATGTTAGAGATTAAAAAAATTTACTTTCAAATTCATTCTCACTTATCTGTAAATTCACTCAAATAAACAAAAAAAAAATTATCTTCAAATATTCTCAAATCTATTTAATCACTCTTTCTAAATTCATTTAAGTGAACAAAGTGAAAAACAAATAACCAAGAGTATGATTTAGAAAAGAAAAAGAAAGTTTCATCATTTTCCTACTCTTATTTGCTTGTTTGAATGAACATCATTCATTCCATATCATACATACAGTGACATGTTCATTATCACAATTATGTAAAACTTTATATATTAAAATATAAATATAAATATATATAAATATAAATATAAATATGCATATTCCAATAATATTCATACACAGAATGAAATGCAACCCAATGTGGATAAAGAAGTGCTACTGTCATATCCGAAAAGAAAACGAAGAAAACTCAGTGAACAGAAATGTGAAGGAGTTGTGGGCCCTCATTAGTGTATGGTGTGAAATTGGGCTGCTAGAAACAAATGTATCTATACAAATTATACAGAAAAAAAAAAAACTCTTCCAATTCTCATAAAACATGTCGATTTTGATTTGATATGAACTTAGAGAAATATATCTTATTGTATTACATGATTGTCTTGTCACAGTAAATCGGAAAGTCTAAACGGTTAATCATATAATAAATATAATTATATATTATTTATATTATAAACATAATTACATATTAGTTATGAGGTCGAATGATGATAATTAATAGATTGAAAACTCAACTTATAAAATAATTATTTTGATCAATTTAAAATAAAATATGATTATTATCAATTTAAATGTCATTAATTTAAAACTGATTTTAAAATTTATAAATAAAATAAAAAATAGATAATAACATTTAATATACATTAATATAGCTTTAGTTGTTCACTTTAACTTTAAAACATTTTCTACAGATAGTTTCACTAATAATAATAATGTAAAAATGAACATTTGATCAACTTATATATATAATAGTACCAACTTATATATATAATAAACCGTTGATCTCCACCCGCATTCGAAACCGTTATTAATATTAAGAGAGTTTTAACATAGAAGGATTTAGAAATCTGTCTTAATATACTCTCTTAGTATACTTGTAATACTAAAGAGTGTGATTAAAGAAAGAAATTTGACAAACTTATATAATTAAATAAATAAGGAATCTGGTGGGTAAGGTGACGCATGCACTAATGTGTAGAAAAGTCGCCTTAGGAACCAATCAAAGCCATGCAGCGCCAACACAGAAACGACAAGAAATCAAAGATAAAAGGGGCATCCACTTCATTGCAAACATTTCAAACACCTTGATTTCTCTGTAACCCTTGTTTTCATTTTTCTTCTTTCGATCCTTCTTTTCCCTTTTCTTTCGTCCCTGTAACCAGCAAAGAAACCATTTTCCAAGTTTCCCATTCAAACTTGGTTTTCACTCTGCTCAATGGAGGGCAGAACAAGCTCTGTGCTCCCACCTGGCTTCAGGTTTCACCCCACTGATGAGGAACTAATCGTGTACTACCTTTGTAACCAAGCCACATCAAAACCATGCCCTGCATCAATAATTCCAGAAGTTGATATCTATAAGTTTGATCCGTGGGAATTACCTGGTACATGTGATAACATATACTAAAATATCAAACCTTTATTTGAACCTATTGTAATATGTGCATATGTGCATGTTTCTGTTGTTCTGACATGTCAAATTCTTGTGAAATACAGAGAAAACAGACTTTGGAGAAAATGAATGGTATTTCTTTAGCCCAAGGGAGAGGAAGTACCCAAATGGAGTGAGGCCTAATAGAGCAACTGTGTCTGGGTATTGGAAGGCCACTGGTACTGATAAAGCAATCTATAGTGGCTCTAAGCATATTGGGGTGAAGAAAGCTTTGGTCTTTTACAAGGGTAAGCCACCAAAGGGTATCAAGACAGATTGGATTATGCATGAGTACAGATTAATAGGATCAAGAAGACAAACCAATAGACAAATTGGATCCATGAGGGTAAGCCTTTGCCTTATTAATTTCTATAAGTTTTTTTTATATGAAATTACATTATCTTCTATCAGAAAAGATAAGACTATAAATATTGAATATTTAAAGAGTTTTAACTGTTTGAAATTACTCTGTAGGCTGCTGTTTTATTTTACTTGACCTTACCCTTGTTCTTGGATATGTCATCAGCTAGATGACTGGGTCTTGTGTAGGATCTACAAGAAGAAGAACATGGGAAAATCATTGGAGGCAAAAGAGGACTACCCAATAGCACAAATCAATCTCACACCACCAAATAATGAGACTGAACAAGAAGTGGTGAAATTTCCAAGGACTAGTTCCCTTACTCATCTATTGGATATGGATTACTTGGGTCCAATATCACACATACTATCTGATGCATCATACAATTCAAGCTTTGATTTTCAACTTAACACTGCCAATGGTGGAATAGACCCTTTCATAAAGCCACAGCCACTTGAAATTCCTAATAACCTTTACGCAGCAGATTCAGGGAAGTACCAAGTGAGACAGAACAGCACCATCAACCCCACCATATTTGTGAACCATGTCTATGATCAGAGAGGATAATACCAAAAATGAAAAAAAAAAAAAAAAAAAAAAAATATATATATATATATATATATATATATATGAAATTGGATTATTTGGAACATGACGATAAGCGTCATCAATTACATAATCCTGAAGATTCTTTGTAGAAATACATATATATCACATCACCCAATGAATTTTCAGTGATATCCAATCAGATCATAGCTCCCACAGAAATTGTATATATATATATATATATATATATATATATATATATACTCTTTGTATGAAATACCATTAACACTTCTTTCAACACTTTTTATTTTATCAAGTGAAATTGCGTTCTAGTCCCATTAGTTACAATGATCCTGGTTATTTTTTGGACTTAAAACGATAAAATAACCCAATTATTGGTAACTTTTTGTTAACGGAATTGCATTCAATATTCTGATTAAGACCAAACCTGAGTCTTAGATCATGCTTAGGTAGCATTTGAAGGCAAATACGGTTGAGCCACCCGTTTCCATTGCTAACAGGCATCATCAAAATGATTATTTATTTTGACAAAGAATGCATACGATACAATTGGGCGTTGGAAAATTATGTACTGTGAGTCAATAATTGAAACAGAAAGGAGTTTTCAAATGGATTGTTAATTCAATTCGTGATTGGTGGCACCCCCTGTTGCTTATCCAAATTGATAACGGCGTTGTTGATAGAATTGGATATGACGTGTTGAGAAGGTTGGCATCTGCATGCGCTATATATTTAATATGAGAATAACATGTGGCTAAGGATCACACCTTTTATAAATGTACAAATTCTTGTATTAGTTTCGTCAAGAAATTGTTAGTTAATGTAAACTAGTACAAGTTAAACAAACTATAATCATTTGAATGAGTCATGTGTTCGTGTTACATGTGTATGGTAGTTATATATATATATATTTAATTTGGTGATTGTGAGCATTCTAGGATGTTTGGTCTGGCACACGAAATTGATGAGATGAAGCATTTATTTGGACTTGTAAATCCATTAGTACTTCAAGGTTGTGACATAATATTGGTAATAATAAATTAATAGGATGAACTATATCAGTACAATGAATATGTATCAGTACAGTGCACACATATATGATCATTTATTCATTTTTAGCTTCTGTTCTTCCTGTGTTTGTGGGATATTATTTAAGTTTTGCAGATACACCAACCTAAGATAGTTTCTGCTTAGTTTCTTGCCATTCATTGATGTTGGCTTAATTTTTGCTTGCACTTTTGAATGAAATCCTGGATATGGTGATAACAGTTCAAAAACCATTATTTTTATACTTAAATTTGATACAAAACACACCCTTTATGACTTAGAAACTAGCTTGAAATCATGCATTTTGCTTAAGTTAGTGAATAAGAGAGTCAAAGATGGTTTTCTTGGTTTTATGCTTGGTTTTCCTTATTTTGACAGGAATTAACATAAATTGAATGAAGGAAGCTGAAGTAGGAAGGAGTTGGACTCAAGAGAAGAAGGAAAAGTGCTGAAAAGAAGAATCGCAGGCACTACTGAGCGTAAATCTACCGCTAAGCACCAGCTTTGTGAAGGAATTCTCTAGCCAATGCCTAACCACCAACGCTGAGGGGAAAATTAAGTGTCGCAACCACCGCTCAAGCCAACTTCACCGCTGAGCGGTGGTCTTGAGAGTGAATTCATTGGACAACGCCTGGGCGTCAACGCTGAACGACCTGTATAAGTACCGTGCCTACCGTTGAACGGTAATCTAGTGCTGAGCGCTAGTCTCTTGGGCTTGGGCCAATTTCTGCTGATTTTAATGAACTATATATTCATTTGCACGACCCAGAGAGGGTATCTTTTGACAGAAAGAGGCGCAGAAACACTCTCTTCACCCCTCGACGGTGGATTTTAGATGCGGAAACTCCAATCTACAACTGTTAGGGTTTTATCTTTCATTCCTTTCATTACTTTCATCTATTTTCACCATGTCTATGGTGAATTAAACTTCCATTGTTGTTGGGGAAACGATGTAATCCTTTGAAACTCTCATATATTGAATTAATTCTTAATCTATATGCTTTACTTCATTAATTGTTATAGTTTTTCCTCTATTCTCTATGCATGCTTTGTTTAACTCATTCAATAGCGTGATCATTGATTTTGTTGTTATGGACACATACGGGAAAGTCTAAACATGAGGGAATTCTCTCGGGGATTTCACCTAGACATAGGGATAAGAGGATTGATTGCCTTTAAGCTTCTGCGCGTATTCTACTAATTTTAATGAACTATATATTGATTTACACCACCTAGAAAGGGTATCTTTTGACAGAAAGAGGCGCAGAAACACACTCTTCACCCCTCGGAGGCGAATTTTGGATGTGAAAGCTCCAATCTACAACTTTTAGGGTTTTATCTTTCATTCCTTTCATTACTTTCATCTAATTCACCATGTCTATGGTTAACTAAACCTCCATTGTTGTTGGGGAAACGATGTAATCCTTTGAAACTCTCATATATTGAATTAATTCTTAATCTGTATGCTTTACTTCATTAATTGTTATAGTTTTTCCTCTATTCTCTATGCGTGCTTTTTTTAACTCATTCAATAGCGTGATCATTGATTTTGTTCTTACGGACACATACGGGAAAATCTAGACATGAGGGAATTCTCTCGGGGATATCACCTAGACATAGGGATAGGAGGACCGATTGCCTTTAAACTTTTGTGCAAATTCTACTGATTTTAATGAACTATATATTGATTTGCACGACCTAAAGAAGGTATCTTTTGACAGAAAGAGGCACAGAAACACTCTCTTCGCCCCTCGGAGGCGGATTTTGGATGCGAAAGCTCCAATCTACAACTTTTAGGGTTTTATCTTTCATTCCTTTCATTACTTTCATTACTTTCATCTAGTTTCACCATGTCTATGGTGAACTAAACCTCCATTGTTGTTGGGGAAACGATGTAATCCTTTGAAACTCTCATATATTGAATTAATTCTTAATCTATATGCTTTACTTCATTAATTGTTATAATTTTTCCTTTATTCGCTATGCATGCTTTGTTTAACTCATTCAATAGCGTGATCTTTGATTTTGGTTTTATGGACACATACGGGAAAATCTAGACATGAGGGAATTCTCTCGGGGATATCACCTTGACATAGGGATAGGAGGACCGATTGCCTTTAAGCTTCTGTGCGAATGTAATGCATGATAAATTGCCAGGGAGACAAGACATTGTAAACTAGTAATTAAGAGTAGGCTCTCTTCACCGAGACATCGGGTTTAGTGTAAATTAGAAAGTGACATTAACATTAATGAAGGAGTAGAATTCGTAAATATATGAGAGTGGATAGGATAAAGTCGGGAACCTCAACAACATAATTCATCCATATCATTCACCTGCGTATCGTCTTTGTCAATTGATCAACGTTTGCATGCATGTTTATTTTCTGTCTTGCATCTTAAAATTTAATTTTCGTTTCAAAGTCTTAAATAATGAAGAAATCACATCATTGTTTAGGCCTATGAGTGATGGAGGTTGCTTTGATGATGCTTCTTCAACAAGAGATGCTCTCCAAGGTGTGTTGATGAAGCTCTTCAAAGGATGGACTCCATGTGAGATGATGAATGTTGCGGAAGCTTTTCAAGATGAAGAGATGTGGTTGATGGTGTTGGATGGTCTAGGTAGAAGTCCTTCTAGGAGGTGAGGCCAACCATGAAGGAGAAGGTAAGAAGAAGTCTAGAGAAAGACATTTATTAGAGTGAGAACTAAGGAGAAGGAGACTTGCAATTTTGGCAAAGATACTCTAGCATTCAAAATAGTTCTAAAAAATTATGCAAGGTTGCCTCTCCTTTTATAGGTGAAGGAGTAGGCTAGCATTTAATGCACTAGAAAGGAACTAGAAGCTTCCTATGGCAAGGGGGGATGAATGGGAGCCTTCCCCCCTAACTACCATCCAAGTTCAATGTCTAGGAGCCTTCCTTGATGTTGACATGTTCCAAAGGCTTCTTATGGCCCATTTTAAGCACATATTCACCTACATCAAGGTTTATGGTGCACTACTTTTACTCTAAAAGCTAATAAGCTTCTAAAACAAAGCTAAAAGAAATTTTTACATATTTACAAAGATAAAAGAAGAAGACTAGTAAGTGATTCTCCACAAAGCATTTATGTCTTGGTTCAAATCTGAAATTGACAAAGAGCCACATTCTTCTCAAACTTTGTTGTGACTTGCAAACGGTTTAAAGTTTGATGTCGTATGTTGTACAGGTTATGAAGTCAATAATTGCACATTCTATACGAAGACTTTGGATCATAAAAGCACAATACAAAATAGTGGAGTCAGTTTAGAAGCTGAGTCGCTTCAATTTTCCACATCAAAAGATCAATCTCCTGTACTTGGATCAATGAGATATTATGGTATAATAGAAGAGATGTGGGAGGTTGATTACACCAAGTTTTTTGTTCCATTGTTCAAATGTAAGTGGTTTGACAATAAGAGTGGTGTGAAAATAGATGAATCAGGTATGACACTAGTTCATTTTCGAAAGGTGGGTTATCGAGACGAACCGTTTATCATGGTACATCAAGCATCTCAGGGTTTTTATGTCAAAGATCCTGCGTCTGACCATTGGTATGTCGCTCTTCAAGGCAAAAAACAAATTGAAGATAACAAAGACAATCTGATTAATATTCATATTGTTGACAACCATTCATTTCAAACTACGACAAATTTGGATGACCAACCTCTAGTTGACGATGTACATGCAATTCGGTCAGATCATAATGAGGGAATATACATATGATGAATCCATATCTTTATGTATGAATTTCAAATTTGTGTATAAGTTTTTTATTAATATTACATAAGTCTTTTATTAATATTTCCTATGACTACTGTTACATGTTTTGTTAAATTATATGATATTACATAAGTCTTTTATTAATAGTACATGTTGTTATTTATTTTGACAAATATATGGCTGACCATCCACATTCATTAGGGGATGAGGCTCCCCCTTCCAGATCTACTAGAGGACCCACCAAAATGAAACAACTTTTGGTCAGAAAAAATAGTCGTGAAAGAACACCCGTGAATGTTAATGTGATCACGGGTGTGGTATTTGTCCCTAATGCAGATGACTTCCGATCATACCTTGGAGTAGTGAAGCGTGATAAAATTAGTATTCTTACTCCATGTTTTGACCATGTCTCCGAGGTTGATCAGAACATTATATGGAACAATATATTGGTAAGTTAATTAATAAAGTTTGAATTACAGTTTGTTTAAATTGATAATTTTGTACTGATACAACTTTATTATTTTTATTTCAGATGACATTTGACATTCCAAATGTCGCAACACTTAGAAATAAGTATTTATCAACTGTTGCTGAAAACTTCCGAGGTTTTAAAAGTAAGTTGACCTCAATATATATATTTGGAAGCAAAAAAAAAATAAGTCTCCATGTCAAACATATAAGGCCATTAATGAGGACACTTGGCGCCTCTTTATACAGAGTCAGACTGCAAAGGAATGACAGGTTAGTATAGTTGATATTATTCAATTCCTCATTAACAAATATATATATATATATATATATATATATATATATATATATATATATATATATATCATATGAACTAATTAACAGGAAAAAGAAGCAAAGCACAAGGAATAAGTGCTCAAAATAAAAAAACCCCACCTATTATCTCGTGGTGGGTATAGGAAGCTTGAGGAGCAAATCCTCAAGCAAAAGGCAAAGGTTAGACCATCATCTGAGGGTAGTAGTCCCCAGCCTCCTTCTCCACCTTCTCGGCATGAGAAATGGAAGTTGGCTCGTTTAAAATCATCGATCGCTGATAACGGTTCAAAAATCGTTATTTTTATACTTAATTTTGATACTTAATGCACCCTTTTTGACTTAGAAACTTGCTTTGACTCATGATTTTGCTTTAATTTTGTGAATAAGAGAGGTGAGGTTATACTTGATGATTTTATCACTAAATTCCCTTGATTTTGTAGGTTATTTGAATGATTTGAAAGAAGGGTTGAAGTATTAAGGAGTTGTAGTGCACAAAAGTCAACCAGAATACATAAAAGTCAACCAGTCAACCAGAAAAGTCAACTAGTCAACCATAATGCTGAAAAGTCAACCAGAGTGCAGTTTTTCAGAACCGCAGGTGGCACTGAGTGCCAGTTTTCTCGCTAGTTTTTCACTGTTTTGCGCCTAGGCGACACCGTTAAGCGCTATTCTGAGTCCTGCACCTACCGCTAAGCGGTATTGTAACGCTAAGCATTGGCGACGCGAGTTTTGGGCCAGTTTCTTGTTATTTTTATCATCTGTTTTGGCTTTGGACCCATTTTTTGTTATTTTTCTACCTTAATTAAAGACCTGAACGTCTTAGAGAATGTATCTTTTGATGCCTTAAGCACAGAAACACGTTTTTCACCCCTTTGGGGGCAGATTTGGGGATTTGACAACTCTCCTTTTCTCTTTCTAGGGTTTCTATCTCTTCCATTCCATTGTACACCTAGTTTCTCCATGACGATGGAGAACTAATCTCATTTGTTATTCTGGAAGATGTAACCTCTAAACTCTCTTGTATTTGACACTAGTGCAGAAAGGGCTTTAGACGTCAGTTATCTTGGGCTTTTAGCGTCAGCAATAGAACCGACGTCTATACGGGTGACGTTAATGGGATGTCGATTTTTCGCAAGTGTGACGTCGATATAGACGTCGGTCCGGTACAATAGCCCGACGTCTACAAAGACATCTGACAATGCGCTAACCGACGTCTAATCTTACCTTAGACGTCGGTGTGTAAAACCTCGAACGTTTATAAAATCGTCAAACATTGCATTAACCGACATCTTTGGGACATCATCGACGTCAGTTTGTACATTAACCGACGTCTATGAAGTGATCGTTGTGTTTTGGTGCAGTTTTTGTCGTGTCTTGGGGTACCGTAGTAGCACCTCCTTTCTTTGCTAGTTTCTTTGTAAGAAAAAGTTGCATCTTTTGGACTTCTCATGGCATTTAAACCCTAAGACGAACTTGGGTCGTTGCCTAGGTCCATTCCGACCACCAATGAAAAAGAATACGGTGACAATACCGTATACTTTCTCGTTGGCGGTCGGAATGGACATAGGCAACAACCCAAGTTCGTCCTTGGATTGAAATGCCGTGAGAAATCCAAAAAATGTAAGTTTTCCTTACGAGAAAACTAGCAAAGGGAGAAGGTGCACTACGCTACACAAAGACACAACAAAAGAACCGCACCAAAACACAACGAAAAGTCATTTTAATCGGTTCAAATGAGAGATAATACATCAAAGATTACTTTAATTAGAGTAAAAACAAATTTAAATAGTTAAAAGGAGAGGAAACTTACTTGGAAATGCAGAGCAGCGGAGAGAAAAGGCAAAGACAATCAAAGTGTTGGTTCGCAAACTTAATAGTTCGCAGTGTTATTGAACAAGAAATTAGACGTCTGTTGTACACAGAACCGACGTTTAAAATAGCAAATACATCAGACGCCTGACTAATATGACGTCCATTCGATTTAAAAATTAATATTTCTATTGTATATAGACGTCGGCTTGGCGGGATGAGACGTTTAGTGGGTGGAAACGAATGACTTTTCACATACCTGATAGGACTATAGACGTCGGTACCTGAGGCAACTGACGTCTACAATTCTATATAGACGTCAATGTGGCAGGATCCGACGTCTATATGTCTGACAGGTTGTTGAGCAACATTAATTTCCACCATATCGACGTCAGGGCCCGTCAATGTGGCGGGATCCGTCGTCTATAAGGCTGGAAAGAGTGACTATTCACCTGCTTGACAAACATATAAGCGTCAGTTTGCAGGAGCCCGACGTCTATATGTCTGATAAGTAGGTGAGCAACATTAATTTCCGCCATATAGACGTCGGGGCCCCCAAGGAACCGACGTCTATAAGGTGAAATGAAATGACTTTTCACCTAACGGTCAGAAATGTAGACGTCAGGTTGGAAGGGGCGACGTCTAAAATTCTATAGACGTTGGAGATCTACTTAACAGACGCCTATATTGCCAACTTATTTATGGAAATGCCACTGGTCATCAATATACATCCCTCTTATCCTTAACCGACGTCTAACGTATGACGTTAAACAGCGTTTTTGCACTAGTGTGAATTGATTATTATTATTATATATGCTTTCTTTCATTAATTGTTAGGGTTTTTCCTCTATACTCTATGCATGCTTTATTTAAGTCATTCAATTGCATGATCATTGATTTTGTCGATATGGACACATACGGGGAAATCTAGACTTGTGGAAATTCTCTCGAGAGCAATATTACCTAGACATAGGGATGGGAGGACCAATTGCCTTTAAGAATTTGTGTGAATGTAATGCATGATAAATTGCTAGGGAGACAAGACATTGTAAACTAGTAATTAGGAGTAGGCTCTTTTCACCAAGACATTGGGATTAGGGTAAATTAGAAAGCGGCATTAACGTTATTGAAGAAGATGAATTCATTTATGCATGATACTGATTAGGTGAAATCTAAACCCTAACAACATATTCATCTCATATTATCAACATCATCCATTCATTTTTTGTGTTTAGCCTTAATTGATCAAATTGCATGCATATTTACTTTTATCGTTTTGCATTCAAAAACCCCAAAATATTGTTCTTATAGTCTTAATTGGTTAAGCAAAAGCACAATTGTTTAGTGTCATGAGTCTCTTGGGAAAATGATACTTGGTCTTACCATTTTATATTACTTGATGCGGTTCGGTACACTTGCCGGAGTCTTAAAAAGTTTTTAGCGTCGTTGCAGGGGACTCGTGGTATAACTATTCTATTTGTGTGATTCTTAAGTGATTAGACTTTATCTTTCTAGCAAAAAAAGAAAAACATATATCTTTTACTGTTTTTATTTTTTGGGCTAATTTTGTGCTCTAGTGTAGTGTTCTTTAATGTATGCAATATAAAATTTGTACTAGGAGCATATCAGGACCTCTCTTTTTAGGTTTGGAAGTAGAGAAGACTGCCAATAGTAGATAAAGAAGATAGATAATGAAGAAGGCAGATAAGAAAGGAGAATTAGTTCACCAACACCCTAATGTGAAAAGTGATGAACTTAAACCTGGCACACCAGTGAAATTCAAGAATAGGTTATGGGTTGTCAAGACTATCAAAGAAAACGAAGTTCTTGATAGTGAGGATTGTTAGAGTTGGTGACGAGAAAAATGCCAATATTTTGTTGGTGTCATGAAGGAAGGAAGAACACCAACATCAAAAATTTGGATTGGGCTTAATTGGGTAAAGCTAGTGATGTTAAAGAAGCAATTGCTGGAAGGGAACCCAGTTTCTGACTTTCTCTTTTTAATTGATTATTTGTGTGATTTGGATTTGATTTTTCTTTGTGTGTTTGAGTTTTTTTTAGGTTACATGTTGCTTCTAATGACAGTGATGAAAGCATCTACTGATGGATGCTGCTACAACATCTACTAATGGATGTTGCCATGATAAGGATGAGGAATAATAGAATCTAATGAAGGATGTTATGAGATTAAGCATCTACTGAAGGATGCTATGTGATTAGGCATCTACTGATGGGTGTCATTGACAACATTTACTGATGAATGCTGATGAAGATGAGAAAGATTAACATCTACTGATGGGTGTTAACGAGAAAGACGTCCATTTAGTTATGGATGCTAGAAAGAGTTTGGGTCAGGCTCATGATGTTAAACAAGCGCTACCTGGGAGGCAACCCAATTGATTGATTTATTTTTGTTTCTTGTTTTAATTCTGTTTTAGTTGCATTTTACGGTTTGACTATTAAATGTTTTAGTGGAGTGAGTGGAAATTGCATGAAATTTGAAAATTGAGAGTTAAATTTGAGTGGCACTTGGCCAATGACGCTTAGGTCGAGCCATGGAGAGGGAATCATAAATCGCGCCTACCGCTCAACGCTAGTTACTGTTGAGCGGTGGCATCACAAAACTGATTTTAAGATTTAAGTTTTGGGCTCAGCATGAGTTGGCCCATTGCACACTTTGCTTACCCTAGGTCTCGCCCAAGCCTCCTCATTCGACCCTTACTCATTTTTGCCACTCTCAAGCTCTTTCCAAGGCACTCTCTCCACTTTCCCCTTCACCCTTCTTCTCAAAAACCCTTTCTCCACCATTTTTGCACCACCTCTTTATCCAAGTTTGGAGTTTTGTGAGAGCACAATTATGTGGGGTTGATTCCTCCACATTCATAGAGCATCTTGCACACATTTGAGTATCTCCACCCAAGTAAGTCCATATAATTTACATTCTAGGATTTTGACAGCATGATTTTGTTTGAGAATGATTGTCTAAGCATGATTTTTGAGGGCTTTTGATGTTTGTTCGTAATTGGTTGAATTATTCACTGTTTAGGCGCTGTTATGCAGAAAACGCTGTCACCGATCAACGCCAATTACTATTGAGCACGACTTCTGCTGTTGTTGGATATTTGTGTTTTTCTGTGTGCAGGTGACACTGAGGGGCTATGTTTTGCCCTCAACGATGATAAGTAGTGTCCTTGGAAGAAGTTTTGTGTCCTACTAACGTTTAATAAGATTTCTTGTGGTTTTGTGAGTTGTACTTGATGTAGGGATGGCCTCCTCATCAAGAAAGAGGATCAAGACTATGGGGAACAAAAGGAAGGAACCAGTGTTGGAGTAGCTGAAGCTCCAACTATGGAGGAAAATGATAAGATGATGATTTTGAAGACCCTGAAGATGGAGATGAGGAGGACTCAGATGACAGCATGGGTTGAGGAGATGAGATAACATCTACTGATGGATGCTATCTACAGTAGAACATGGTTTTTCTTATCTTTTGGGTTTTGTAATTTGAACAATATTTGCTTCTTTTTTTAGTTTAGGGTTTGATGTACTTAGTTGGATGCTTTATGTGATGTAGTGGTTTGACTATTGATATTTGCATGATGGGTATTGCTTGATGATGCTTGATATTGATGATGTTGAGATTGTATTATATGGTTATATACAGGTGGTTGTTCACAAGCTATGTGAACAGATGCATGATGTTGTGATTGTGATTATGATGCTAAGCAAGGTGTTTATCTAGGATGTTTGGAATAATGATTGAGCTTATGAGTGAGGTTTTGAGCTCTAGAGTTTTTGATTGAATGATTGCTATCTACTTGAAAGCATGAATGATTTTGCACAGGTTTTTATGATTGACTGAATTGCATGTATGTGTCATATGATCAAGGCCATTTTTTATTAGCCCTTTCTTAGCCAATGCATGATTTTCGTCCCAAAGCAAGAAGATCACCATGTGTTCTACCCTTTTTGAACCTAAGCCTTAAGCAATATGTGAAAACCTTTTTGAAAATCTTTTCCATGAGTTAAGTTGAGAATTATTGTGTGGTATTAATAACGGTTCAAGTTTGGGGTTGTTGGGAAAGTAGAAAAAGAAAGATAGGCATTGAGCTAATGTGTGGAGAAAAAGCATGAAAAGAAGAAAAAGATAGAAAAGATAGAATGAAAGAAAGAAAAGCTCAATGCAAAAAGGGGGAAGTTGGGAATGAGTGAGATTGGTTGTTTAAAGAGAGTTTGTGCTTGAATTATAAATGTAGAAATAACTCTCTTAACTCACGGATTTTGTGATCTAGAAAAACCAATTTTTCTTATTAGCCCAACCTCATTATAAGCCATGAAAAGTCCTTGTGATGACATGTGTGTATGAGTATGTTTGATTATGGTAAATGAAAGGCAATTTTGTTCTATGGGACATTTGGATAGTAGAGGGAAGGAGTAACCTCTTGAAACACTTGAGTGATTGAGTGAAACAATTTATCTAGTGAGGAAGGATTCCATGAATTCATGATTATATCTTTGCATATTTAATTCATCATTCATGAGAATAGCATCTGTTGGGTATTATGTGATTGTGTGAACACCATGATGAGTTAATTGAATCAAAGCATGTGCACATCTTGATTAAATTCTGTTGATGAGCTAATTTGAGTAATTACTTGTCTTGAAAGAATGAGTTTTGGAATGTGATTGAACAATTGTGTTGATTGGTGGAAGACTAAGTTACATCTTGTTTGCTTGAGGACAAGCAAAGTTCTAAGTTTGGGGTTGTGATAACGGTTCAAAAACTGTTATTTTTATACTTAATTTTTATATCAAAAACACCCTTAATGACTTAGAAACTTGCTTTGACTCATGTTTTCGCTTTAGTTTTGTGAATAAAAGAGTTGAGGTTATACTTTATGATTTTATCACTAAATTCCCTTGATTTTGTAGGGTTTTGGAATGATTTGAAAGAAGGGTTGAATGTTAAGGAGTTCCAGTGCAGAAAAGTCAAACATAATGCATAAAAGTCAACTAGTCAACCATTAAAGTCAACCAGTCAACCAGAAAAGTCAACTAGTTGACGAGAATGCTGAAAAGTTGACCAGAGTGCAGTTTTGTGCCGTAGGGAGTGCCAGGCGATGTGAACCACCGTCGGGCGGTGGACTCGGGACCATTATTTCACTGTTTTTCACCTGGGCAGCGTTGAGGGGCCATTTTGAGTGCTGCACCTACTGCCGGGCGGTGTACTTATGGGCCTGGGCTTATTTTCAGTTATTATTCTGTGCTTTAAATAGAAGTGCATGAACCAGAGCATGTATCTTTTGATGGCTTAAGCATAGAAACACATTTTTCACCCCTTTGGGGGTAGATTTGGGGATTTGACAACTCTCCTTTTCTCTTTCTAGGGTTTCTATCTCTTTCATTCCATTGTACACCTTGTTTCTTCATGACAATGGAGAACTAATCTCATTTGTTATAGGGGAAGATGTAACCTCTAAACTCTCTTGTATTTGAATTGATTCTTGTTATTGATATATGCTTCTTTCATTAATTGTTAGAGATATTCTTCTTTGCTAAAAGGCTTGTTATGATTTATTCATATTTAGCATAAATCTTATGATTTGTAAGTATCATGAGGAGACAACTCTCCACTTCTCTCTCAAGGATTGGTATCATGAGATATCTACAAATCAGGATCTAGGGAATTCTTTTGATAAAGAATATTACCTAGAGATAGGAATAGGAAAGTCAATTGCCTTAAGCTTCTGTTCACATCAATGCATGAATAATTGCTAGGGAGACTAGATATAGTAAAATAGTAATTGTGATTAGGCTCTTTTCACTGAGAGATCGGGTATAGAGTAAAATAGAAAGTAGCATTGTTATTAATGAAGAAGATGAATTTGTTTATGCATGAGAGTGATTAGGTGAAATCTAAACCCTAACAACATATTCATCCCATATTATCAACATCATCCATTCACTTTTGTGTTTAGCCTCAATTGATCAAATTGCATTCATGTTTATTTTTCTATACTTTGCATTCAAAATCCCCAAAATATTGTTCTAATAAGTCTTAATTGGTTAAGCAAAAGCACAACTGTTTAGTGTCGTGAGTCTCTTGGGAAAACGATACTTGGTCTTACCACTTATTATTACTTGATACGATCTGGTACACTTTCCAGAGTGTTAACATGAATGCACATTTACTGAGCTTGTATATGTTACATCATTTCTGGTTGCATTACACATAAATTCGAAGAAGAAAACCACATGCACTATTGTGATCTTAAACTGTTCGGCAAATCTAATAATTCAAGTCGACTTCATTATTAATTGAATCGACTGAAACTGAAGACTTTGCACAAATTTTCAAAGACAGTGCTATGTGAGATTTTGCATTGAAAAGAATTTCAAAATGTACATTTGTGTCAAAGTCGACCGTGTGCGCTTTGCATTCAACTTTGTTAGTTGTTTTATTTGAGATTCTTTTATGCTTGTGAACAGTAATGACTATATTTTTAAAAGTTAGTTAAGCATTGAATGAGACTCAATTGTATTGAATGAGGAATTAATTTGTTTGACTTGACAACTACTAATTTGACTTAACTGTTATTACTGTCAGAGGACAATCGACTGTATTAGTAGCTTAGTCGAATACAGGAGCGTCTGATTTATAGTTTTCTATAAATAGATGAGACTTGAGTTGTTTCAGAGAACTTTTGGAAATCTAACATTTTCATATTCTGTTTCAGATTTTTTCTCTATGATTTAGAGCTCCAAGAACTCATCAAGAAAACCGTGGTGATCATTCTTTGAAGAGGTTCTGAAGGAGGATTTTGCTGTACTTATTGCTTGATCATTATCTTCAGAATTGAGGTGTTCTCTGGTTGATCAAGAATCGTGTTGCATTCCGTGGTGATTGTTGTTGTACCTGTTGTGATTACTGGGGGTAAACTCGTGGAGTCTGGAACACTTTGAGGATTGTTCAAAGTGGGTTGCAGATTGCAGAAGAGGGGATATTTTGCTGCAAGTCTTGTTGTTTGTATTGCCTATATTTTGGTCAGAGGGTTAGAGAGGTGTTTTATATTTTTAACGTGGAGGTCTCTATAAAAGCCTTGTTGTAAAAACCTTGACCATTATAGTGCATTTGCTTCCTAAGATTGGAAGGACACTGGATGTAGGCATTGAGGCCGAACCAGTATAAAAACCTGCGTTGGAATTCTCTATCCCTACACTTTTACATTCAGTCGACTCTGCTATTTACGTAGTCTACTTTGATTTTTCGCTGCACTAATAATTTCTATTACTTGCGATTCAAGAAAATTGTGCAAAGATTTCTGTTTTGTGAAAAAGCTTTTGAAAAGACTCTGATTTTGAAAACTCATCAATTCACTCCCCCTCTTGGTGTTAAAACGAAGCCAACCTATTTTCGAACAAGAATCCACCGTCTTCTTGATGTGTTCTTGGAGCGTTTTCATAGAGATCACAATCTGAAACAGCAAAATGAAATTGTTAGAACAACCAAAGTCTCTATGAATAACAGAATCACGTCTATTTATAGTTTTCTGTGAAACAGACGCTCCTTTAATCGACTTTGCCACTAATACAGTCGATTGTCACCAGACAGTTATAACAGTTAAAGCAATTAGTAGTAGTCAAACCAACCAAATTGATTACGCATTTAATTCAGTTAACTTGCATTTAATGCTTGACTAAATAACCGTTATAGTTCACAAACATTAACAAAATTTCAAAACATAACTAACTAAGTCGAATTCCCTACGCATGCAGTTGACTTAAACACTTCAAATCAATTTTGAAAAAATTTTCAATGCAAAATTACTCACAACACTGGTTTTGAAAATCTGTGCAAAGTCACGAGTTTTAATCGATTTATTTCATAATGAAGTCGACTTAAAACTTGCAGTTTTGCCACACAATATAAGTTCAACAAAGTGCATGTGGTTTTCCTCTCTGAAACATATGTTTTAGCTAAACCAGTGCTTCCCTTATCAACAATCTCAACAATCTCCCCCTTTTTGATGATGCATAACCATGATTAATAAACAACCATGTTTGTACACAACAACACATAACATCAATCATATAATCACACTATGTCAGAGCTCATATAAGAAAACTGTGTTAGAGAAAGTGATTAAATGATTTTAACAATCTATCAGAGCAAACAAAACTCTATTTCAACATATATGAGATTAGAAATAGTCCAGACACATTTACTCTGTATCAACAGTATCAAGCAATCAAGTATCAAGCAAATAAGCAATCACACTTTTCTCCCCCTTTGTGCATTAGCAAAAAAGGTATGCTCTAAGATAATGATATGCTGATAAATCATATACTAGATATGCATCAATGTAAACAGATTAATCAATCAATGATGCTCTCCCTATCACAGATATTCACATGATAATGAAATAAAAACTCCCCCTAAAGAGTAGACATGTGAAAAATCTATTATATCATGTAATGCTCCCCCTGTTATTATGCATGTTCTAAAATCAAAACCCAGATGCACAATGCAGTTTTCACAAACATCAGAGCATATATAAGTACGTATCAGAATCAGAATTGCATACAATCCAATCAAGCATAGATACAATCATCAACAATCTAACAATATATTCTCATAGATATATCAATCAATTTGAATAAGAGATATATTGAAAGTGAACAATATAAAATATGATCAAACAACAGAATAACCAAATTCCAATAAATGGAATTTTTTAACCCTTATAAGCGATAGTCGATTGATCCATATTTCTAGTCGATTTCATTGCTCTTCGTTGAGTAGTAATTCCAGTAATAAGTCCAGGAGTAATGTTTCCTACAAAACCTTTCATGATCTTTTGAAGATCAAGCAATTTAGAATCACAGTAATGCAAGAAATTATACAGTTAAGAAATGAGTATGCAAAAGAATCAATGTAACAATAAACATGTGCATAATCATCTTCAATAATCACTCAGTCGATTTTGATTCATTCAAACAGATTCAATCAAGAAATTTAATAGATAGAATTAAACCAAAGCAACTAATTTCATTAATACTTTTAAAAGATATTACAACTTGATTAACTACTGCAAAAGAAAGATAGAATGGCAATCTAAGATATCATCAAAAGATACTAAGGACACGGACAACGCCAACACAAGTAAGACATCAAACAAGACTCAAAACACACTATTGTATACACAAGACCTTATTTTGTGTAGATATTTTATCCTTGACTTTGTTCATATAAATCCATAAAATCATCTTCTGATGTTTCTTCATCATTTCCTTGCTGTAAAATTTGGTCAACTTTTACTTCAAGCTGATTAAGCTTATCAACAATTATCTAGAGCGGATTAGTAGCAAAATGCGCACAATGGTAGATAGACAGAAGATCAATTTGTTGTTCATTTGTCACTGAAGTACTCCCATAACAGTACATTAGATTCTCTTCCCCCTTGAAACACCATACTCTCATTGTCCTCACGAGTCCAAGTGACATAAGAGTGTTATGATTTATAACATTCGTGCAGTTACATGAATGTTTCCTTTCCCCACAAGTATTCACTCCTTGAAGCACATGTATATTTCTCACAAGAACTGCATAAGATAGATAATGAAAGTTTCTACCAGTAGCTCTAGTCATGTGATCCCTTAAAACATCGACCCAGTTGGTGGGAATTTCATTTTTGATAGCATGCAAGAGATAGACATCCTCTGTTGTCATTTGGTCTTGCATCATTGTTGGGGACAAATTGGAAAGTGTACCGAGTCACACAAGTAATATAAAATGGTAAGACCAAGTATCATATCCCAGAAGACTCTCGGCGCTAGACAGTCGTGTGATAACAAGATTAATTAAGACTTAAATAGAAAGAGATAATTGGTTTTGAATGTGAGAACAAAAAATTAAATATGAATGCAATTGGATCAATAGTAGAGGAGCACAGAGATGAACGAATGTTGATTAATATGAGATGAATATGTTGTTGGGATTAGATTTCACCAAGTTCCCTCTCATGTATGTAAGAATTCTTCTTTATGCATTAATGCCAACGTCACTCACTAAATCACCTAAACCTGATCCCTCGGCGAATAAGCTTGTCCCAAATTACCAGTTCATGCAATTCCTAGCATTCCCAGTAATAAGATGTGAAGATCAAGAGCTTAAGTCAACAAGAACCTGAATTGTAAGGAACCTCCCGGTGTAAGACCCAAGTGAATTCAAGATTTACCAAGTAGTGTCAAAATTCAAATTATATTGTAAAATAGAATGCTGTCAGGTTTGACATGGTTTAGTATTTTAATTATAACGTTTTGTACAATTTTGATATTGAGTTCATTCTTATTGCATTGGAAATTAGACTCAAATATATTTCTTTGGACACCAACCTCGTAATTTTTGGACAACAAGGCTAGCTGTAGTAAAATTATTAATAATCGTAACTTTGATCACGTTCTGGTGTTTTCAGCTTTGACCTTTGCTGACTAAATTGCTCATTTCTATCTCTATAGAACTCCAAATGAGTTGATTATTTTTTTATGGAAAACTAGACTCAAAGAGCTTCGATTCGAATACTCATGCATATTTTTGACTTCGGGAAGGGGTTTAACCGAACTGGGCAAAACGTGACAGTTTTACTGTCCAGGAACTAGAGTGCAGCGTGAATGGTAAGCGAAATTTCACAAGTTACGACTTATGGAGTAGGTAGACTGCTTTCTGCACATGGAGAATATTTTGGGGACCCTTTGGAGACATTCTTTCCAGATTTTGGGGTTGGAAAAGAGATTAGGATGGTCCAATTCTATTTTATTATGACTAAGTGTCATGTGCATGGGTCCTTAGTTGTCTAAGGGCATCTTCTTTTAATTCCAAATCAGATTTGGAATTTTGGGCAGAGTACAGAGGTCCTTGGTGAGTGGTGAACGAAAATTCTAAGTGTGCTAAGTGTTGAGGTTGACTTGGTTTAGCAAGGAAGGGAGGAGTTACTCTCTTAGAAGAAGAATTTAAGGTGTACAAGTCTTCAAGAGGTAAGGGGAGCTAACTCAAACTTTTGTTTTAGAATTTCATGGATGTGAGTATGATATCAGTTGCTTGAATCTTGGATATGATGGGCTGTATGGAGATTTATTTGGTTAAATTGGTGATGTTTGGACGTTGTTACTGTATTTAAATCACTTGCTATTTGGTGTTGTTACTGTATTTAAATCACTTGCTGTTTGGTGCTGTTTGGGTGCTGTTACTATATTTAAATCACTTGCTGTTTGGTGCTGTTTGGGTGCTGTTACTGTATTTAAATCACTTGCTGTTTGGGGCTGTTTGGTGTTGTTTGGTGCTGTTTGGGTGCTGTTACTATATTTAAATTACTTGTTGTTTGGTTTTAAAATATGTTAATTTAAATATATCTTATATTTTGATAAACGGATGGTGTGTGAAAGTTGTTTTGGGATTTGATGTAACATATTTTGGTGTTGCTTGAATGTTAAAATCTCGGTTGAAAGGTCATTATTATGTGATAAATTATTGGTGAATATGTGTATTTTTGACTGGATTGGTCTTGTTGAATGAGTGGTGGATAGTAAGCGTTGCGGTTGTTGGGCCGGGGAAGCTCTAGAAGAGTGATGGTAAGCAACCCTACACACGGGTGATGTGTGTAACCGCCCGGAGAATCTCTTGCATTTATGCAAGAGTGATGAGGGTGACGTGGGATACTAGTCCGGTGAAGCTCGTATAAAATAATAACTACCCGGGGAAGCTCTAAGAAGAGTGATGGGAATGATACTGTGAATATTGGTGTATGCATTCTGATTTGGTGTTTGATGCATATTGGTGTATGCATTCTGATTTGGCGTTTGATGCATATTGGTGTATGCATTTTAATTTGGTGTTTGATGCATATTGGTTTATGCATTCTCATTTGGTGTTTGATGCATATTGGTGTATGCATTTTAATTTGGTGTTTGATGCATATTGATGTATGCATTTTGATTTGTTGTTTGATGCATATTGGTGTATGCATTCTGATTTGGTGTTTGATGCATATTGGTGTATGCATTCTGATTTGGTGTTTGATACATATTGGTGTATGCAATGTGGTTTAGTGTGTAACTCATATTATGTGTATGTCATTTGATCTGGTTAAGATGAGAATTGTATGGTTTGGTATACGATGTATGTTTATCGTATTGATTGTTAGCTCACCCTTGCTTGTGTGTGCATGTGAATGCGATGATCGTATAATGCGTGATGGTATACGGGAGAAGATGTTATTATAGATGCGATGGCTGACGCTTTTGAACATGCATAAAGGACGGAAGAGAGATGGGATAGAGGACTTGGGATTGCGATTTTAGTGTGTTAAAAATTTATTTCGATCCTGACTATGTGGAAATTTATTTTCGGAATAATCGGTTTGTAATAAAAAAAAGAAATGTACTATTTTATGTTTAGGTTGAAGTTTAAAATTTCAAAATTTCTACATTTATGTTTTACGGAAAAATTAGTCGATGTAGTGCCAAAATCCGGGGCGTTACATGAATGGTATCAGAGCGGTGATTCTTTTTCGAAAAATAAATTTTTGGGGATTTGGGGAGTGAGAAATCCTATCATGCATTCTTGTGTATTTCTTGTTTGTTTGTGAAATTGATCTAGTTATTAGGATGCGTGTGAAGAGCATCATGTCTAGGAGAATTAAGAATGGCAACTCTCAAAATATGACCGAGAGAATCGAAGGAGTTGTTGGTGTTATCGAGAGGGTGGTTGACATCCTGCACCACAATGTTGCAACTGGGCCGAGAGAACAAACTAGTCTGACTCATTTTATGCGTCACAATCCTTCCAAGTTTAATGGGAGCGCAAACCCTAACGAAACAGAATACTGGGTCCAAGAAATCGAGAAAATCTTCGAGGCTATTTCTTGCCCAGAAGACAAGAAAGTGATCTATGCAACCTTTCTACTGATTGGAGAGGCAAAATATTGGTGGAGTGGATTTAAGCGACTGATGGAGTCCAATAGGGAAGTTGTCACCTAGGAGAACTTCAAAGTCAAATTTCTAGACAAATACTTTCCCAGAAGCGCGAAGTTCGCAAAGGAGCTTGAATTCCTGAGTCTGCACCAAGGAAGAATGTCTGTACACGAGTACGTGGTGAAGTTTGACCAACTTTCATGGTATTACTCGCAATCCCTCTCAGATGAATGGAGGTGTCAAAAGTTTGAAGAAGGTCTGCGTCATGAGCTAAAAAGGGCAGTGATACCATTGAATATCAGACATTTCTTGAATATGGTCGAAACAGCTAAGAGGGTGGAGAAGCTAGAGACAGACCCATATAGGGTTGTCAAACCTTAGAGAGGAAACTCGTCTGTGGCTAAATTTCCAAAGAAGCCCTATAATCGACCTAAGAGGCCACAACAAGGACTAATGAAGTGTTTTAACTGTGGAGGGGCACATTTTAAGCGCAATTGCCCTCAACTGAGAGACACACAATCTTTTGTTAGAAGATGCTTCATTTGCAATGAGCCGGGACATTATGCCAACATGTGCCCCAACAAGAAGACGACAGGAGGACCGAAGCCACCAGTCTTAGCAGAAGCAAAGCCTCAAGGTATAGGAAGACTGTTCGCTATGACAGGAGAGGAAGCTACTCAATCAGGTAACCTTATCCTAGATACTGGTATGATACTTGGAAAGTGTGTGCATGTTTTGTTTGATTCGGGAGCTACACACTCCTTTGTATCTTTGTCTTGTTTGAAAAAACTTGGTTTGCCAATGAGTGATCTAGGATGTGAGTTAGTAGTTTCGACACCAACATCTGGACAGTTTACAACCAGTTGAGTCTGTGTCGGATGCCCAATCATCATAGCCGGGCGCAAGTTCAAAGTGAACTTGATTTCCTTGCCGCTTCAAGATCTGGATGTTATTCTAGGGATGGATTGGTTGTCTGCCAATCACGTTCTTCTCGATTGTGGACAACACCAGTTGGTGTTTCCAGACTTTGACGGTTTGAAGCTCATATCAACCAAGGAGGTCCTAAAGGAAGTCATCGATGGAGCTTCGTGCTTCGTAGTGATGGCTCAAGAGAAGAAGAAGAGTCCTGAAGATTAAGCAATGGGTATCCCAGTGGTAGAGGAGTTTACAGATGTCTTTTCGGACGAAGTGCCAAGACTACCACCAAGTAGAGAAGTGGAGTTCTCCATAGATCTAGTATCGGGAGCTGGACCAGTGTCAATGGCCCCGTATAGGATGGCTCCGGCAGAATTGGCCGAACTAAAAGAACAAATTGAAGAGTTGTTAGAAAAGAAATTCATCAGGCCTAGTGTGTCACCTTGGGGAGCACCAGTTCTCTTAGTAAAGAAGAAGGATGGGAGTTCAAGGTTGTGCATCGACTACCGACAGTTAAACAAGTTAACGATCAAGAACAAGTACCCGCTGCCGAGAATTGAAGACTTGCTGGATCAATTGCGTGGAGCTGGCGTGTTTTCAAAGATCGACTTGAGGTCTGGGTATCATCAGATCTTGGTTAAGCCAGAAGATAGACAGAAGACAACTTTCAGGTCACGTTATGGCCACTATGAGTATGTGGTGATGCCGTTCGGGGTGACCAATGCTCCTGTAATATTCATGGATTACATGAATCGAATCTTCCGACCATGGTTAGATAAGTTTATCGTTGTGTTCATAGACGACATCGTCATTTATTCTAAGGATCGTGAGGAACATACAGAGCATTTGAGGACAGTGTTAGAGACGTTGAGGAAGCACTAATTATACAGGAAGTTATCTAAATGCGAGTTCTGGTTGGAGGAGGTGCATTTTATGGGTCATGTGATTTCTGCTCAAGGAATCTCGGTAGATCCCGCAAAGGTGGAAGCAGTGCTGAAGTGGGAACGTCCGAAGACGGTATCAGAAGTGAGAAGTTTCGTGGACCTAGCTGGATACTACCAGAGGTTCGTCGAGAATTTCTTGAAGATAGTAGGTCCTTTGACACAGTTGACTCGGAAAGATCAACCGTTCTCTTGGACTAACAAGTGCGAAGCAAGCTTTGAGGAAATGAAGAGAAGGCTGACAAGTGCTCCGGTGTTAATGATCCCAGATACTTCTAGAACTTTTGAAGTATTTTGTGATGCTTCATACCAAGGACTAGGTTGTGTGTTAATGCAAGAGAAGAGACCGGTAGCTTATGCATCGAGGCAGTTAAAGGTGCATGAAAGGAATTACCCGACACATGACCTCGAACTAGCAGCTGTTGTTTTCGCTTTGAAGGCTTGGAGACATTATCTATACGGGTCTCATTTTCAAGTCTTTAGTGATCACAAGAGCCTGAAGTATCTTTTCGATCAAAAAGAGTTAAATATGAGGCAAAGAAGATGGATGGAATACTTAAAAGACTTTGACTTTGAGTTACAATACCATCCAGGAAAGGCAAACGTTGTTGTAGATGCTCTGAGCAGGAAGCGGATGCAAATGTCAGCTCTAATGATAAAGGAACTAGAGCTAATCGAGAGGTTCAGAGATATGAAATTGGGTTTGCTGTTAGGCCAAGATCATATCTGGTGTAGTCATTTGAGGATCACAAATGACTTCTTGGAGATAATTAAAGTAGAGCAGAAAGAAGATGCAAATTTACAACAGACGATGGGGTTGTTAGGGATAGAACAGGCTAAGGATTTTAATCTGGGAACTGATGGAGTTCTACAATTCAGAAAGAGGGTATGTGTTCCAGCAAAGTCAGAATTGATAAGGAAGATTCTCGATGAAGGACATAAGAGTCGCCTTAGCATACATCCTGGTATGACTAAGATGTACAAGGATCTGAAGGATTCTTTTTGGTGGACTGGAATGAAGAAGGATGTGGCGGAATTTGTCTCCTCTTGTCTCACTTGTCAGAAGGCTAAGATTGAGCACCAAAAGCTGGGAGGAATGTTGCAGCAGCTAGAAATTCCCCAGTGGAAATGGGATGACATATCGATGGACTTTGTGACTCATTTACCAAGGTCCTCGAGAGGTCATGATTCTATCTGGGTGATTGTGGACAGGTTGACAAAGTGTGCTCATTTCTTACCCATCAACCAGAAGATGTCATTGGATAAACTGGCAGAACTTTATATCAAGGAGATAGTAAGGTTACATGGAGTACCCAAGAGCATTATTTCGAATCGTGATCCAAGATTCACGTCAAGATTCTGGAAGAAGATGCAAGAAGCTTTGGGTACAGAGTTGAGGATGAGCTCAGCTTATCATCCCCAAACAGATGGACAGTCCGAGCGAACTATTCAATCTTTGGAAGATTTTTTGAGAGCTTGTGTGCTGGATCACCTTGGAGGTTGGAGTGAAGTGTTACCTTTGGTGGAGTTCACTTACAACAACAATTTTCATGCAAGCATTGAAATGGCGCCATATGAAGCCTTGTATGGTAGGAGATGCAGAATGCCTTTGTGTTGGTTTCAGGATGGGGAAGCAGTGATGGTGGGCCCAGAGTTGCTGCAAAAGACAACGGAGAAAGTTAAACTGATACAAGAGAGAATGCGTATGACACAAAGTAGGCAAAAGTCATATGTGGACAAAAGGCGAAGACCTCTTGAGTTTGGGGTGGGAGATCATGCATTTCTTCGAGTTTCTCAGATGACAGGAGTAGGAAGAGCCATCAAGTCCAAGAAGTTGTCCCCGAAGTTCCTTGGACCATTTCAGATCATAAGGAGAATTGGACCAGTAGCATACGAGAGCGCACTACCTCCTCAGTTGGCAAACCTACATAATGTATTTCATGTTTCCCAATTGAGGAAATATGTGGCAAGTCCGGATCATGTACTTGAAGTGGATGATATCCAAGTCAAAGAAGACTTATCGTTGGACGCAAAACCTGTGCGAATCTTGGATGTTCATTCGAAGCAACAGAGAGAGAAGGAAATTCGTACAGTGAAAGTATTGTGGAATGAAAAGACTCAGGAGATGACTTGGGAATTGGAAGATGAAATGAAGAATTCTTACCCTCACTTGTTTGGTTGACAAATGGCAATTTTCGAAGACGAAAATTTATAAAGGAGGGGAGAATGTAAGACCCAAGTGAATTCAAGATTTACCAAGTAGTGTCAAAATTCAAATTATATTGTAAAATAGAATGCTATCAAGTTTGACATGGTTTAGTATTTTAATTATAACGTTTTGTACAATTATGATATTGAGTTGATTCTTGTTGCATTGGAAAGTAGACTCAAATATCTTTCTTTGGACACCAACCTCGTAATTTTTGGACAACAAGGCTAGCTACAGTAAAATTATTAAAAATCGTAATTGTGATCACGTTCTGGTGTTTTCAGCTTTGACCTTTACTGACTAAATTGCTCATTTCTATCTTTATAGAACTCCAAATGAGTTTATTCTTCTTTTATTGAAAACTGGATTCAAAGAACTTCGATTCGACTACTCATATGCATATTTTTAACTACGGGAAGGGGTTTAACCGAACTGGGCAAAACGTGACAGTTTTACTGTCCAGGAACTAGAGTGCAGCGTGAATGGTAGGTGAAATTTCACAAGTTACGACTTATGGAGTAGGTAGACTGCTTTCTGCACATGGAGAATATTTTGGGGACCCTTTGAAGACATTCTTTCCAGATTTTGGGGTTGGAAAAGAGATTAGGATGGTCCAATTCTAGTTTATTATGACTAAGTGTCATGTGCATGGGTCCTTAGTTGTCTAAGGGCATCTTCTTTTAATTCCAAATCAGATTTGGAATTTTGGGCAGAGTAGAGAGGTCCTTGGTGAGTGGTGAACGAAAATTCCAAGTGTGCTAAGTGTTGAGGCTGACTTGGTTTAGCAAGGGAGGGAGGAGTTACTCTCTTTGAAGAAGAAATTAAGGTGTACAAGTCTTCAAGAGGTAAGGGGAGCTAACTCAAACTTTTGTTTTAGAATTTCATGGATGTGAGTATGATTTCAGTTGCTTGAATCTTGGATATGATGGGCTGTATGGAGATTTATTTGGTTAAATGTATGGTATGATTTAAAGGAGATGACACAAATGAATTTTTACCATATCTTTGGTCTATGGATTTTGTATGAACTTTATGATGAACAGTTGATGGATATATGTTGGATTGATGGCGGATTTTCTTTCTAACATGTTGATATATAAGTGATGGGTTGTCGCAACCCACACAAATTTAATGTGCATAAAGAATGCAATATAGTACTAGGAAGTGACTTCTAGGTCGTCTCTCAAGGACCAAATGTGGTTCAAGAATTAGGTCTAACATGTAGTGGGGGGTTTTGATGAAAGATTTTGTGAATACAGGTGAATTAAATCAAAACACTGACACAAACAGATAATTAAATACATATATAAAAAAAACGGTTTCAAAGACAAAATGGAAACAGTTGGTCATTAACTTAATTACAATGCTTCCAATCCCAGATCAACAAAATAAAGCGGCGACTCAAACCTCTAATCCAACACAGTTAACCAACTAAGCGAAGGTTATATGTTTTCATAAAAGCGAACTAAGCGAACGCAATGTTAACATCAAATCCAATTTACACCATGCAGTTTCATCAATTAAGCAAAGACTAAACACCAACTGGGCAACTAAGCGTATACGCAATTGTAAGTTCAAAAACAGATTTCATATTAACCAAAGTCAGAGTGACAAACATAATTACAGTCCAGAAATCTCAAAGAAACATTATAATATCGCTAATGACCAACTCAACTAATTTAGGGTAACATGACAATTAAATTATCTCTACCACAAATACTAGACATCAATAAAGTAAAAGAAAATACTAAACCTAACACTGCAACATACAAATATTTAAACATAATTAAAGCTATTAAAAATGCGTAATCTAAAACATTTAAATATAAAATGCAGCAGACAAATAAGCAAATGCATCAATGAGAAATTAAGTTCCTAAATTAAATAAAAGAAACATGCTTGGAATTCTTCTCACGTGGCAGCCATGTGCCTTTCTAATTGAAAAAGGAACCAAGATAAAAATAACATGTGCAGGCCGTGCCTTTTAAAGAAAAGAAATTCTACAATTAAAATGTTAATCTCTAAGGGAAAATTAAATCACCGCTTATGCTTCCTAAAAAGAAAGAAATGAAACTTTCATCACCGTGAGAACCCTTCTAGATGCAATAGCTTTTTCTAGGATAAAATCAATATGCTTCTTCTCATCAACGCTGCAACGAAATCAGCACACCTAATACTAAATTAAAGGTTGAAATATACTCTTCAATGCTAGACGTGATATTAAAGGAAAGCAAAGTAATAATTCTGTGGTGGCGGCTGGAATAAAAGTGATGCACATTCTAATTGAAATACAAATCAACATTTTTTTTTACAAAGCAAATAAAACACCGTGCAGCTTGCAAACTCAAACTACCGTTAACACTTTTCTAAGAGAAAGAAAACTAATGGAATGGATAAAAAAAAAATGCAACAGCGTACACCAAAAGGAAATTGAAAACAGCGTCATAATATCCTCTTCTAAAATTAAAACACATGTGCTTCTCCTAAAAACGAAAAATAAAAAAAAAAAACCGTGTGCACCGTTCCAACCAAATGAACATCACCCGTGTGTGCTTCCAGCTGCAGCAACACTTTCTACTTCACATCACTCTCCATTTCCCTCGTCAAGAAAGCTCTCAATCTCCTTGGCCGTGTTCTACTAAAAAAAAGTGAAGATGTGTGTGGCGGCTTTTCAGCAAAAGTTCCCCCTAAGGTCATCCTCTGTGTGCAATATATCAACGCTCTGCTACCTCCTGAAACCTGTGCCCTTCATTCACGTGCTGGACTTCCAATTTGCTGGGCCTTGGACATACTAGACGCACCTCCTATTGTCTCCAAGCTGCTGGTGATCTTGTGTGTTTGCTACTGGGCAGAAGGCGCTGGCCGTGGGCTGCAGCTGTTGTGTGCACCTCCTCGTGGACGCTGCTGCATCTCCAAAATAACCAAGTTGTTGGCTGCAATGTTGAAGCCCGTAAGTGCAACTGTGTGAAGATGTGGAGCTGGATCGTGTAATTACTCTGGGCCGAGAAGTGTTGTTGTCCGTGTAGAGCTGGTGCTGCAAGCTGGACGTGTTGGAGTGTTGTTGGACCTGCTGGATGCACCTCCTTGCTGGACTGTGGAGGCTGCTGGAATGTGATTCAATTCTCGGGTCTTAGCTGCTAGACTTTGCAAATATCTTCCGTGACACGTCCAACTTCTTTCCAGCCTTAAATGAACGTGCAACCCTCTTTTCTTCATGAAATAAATCAGCCTGGGCCGTGGTATTTCTTTTGCAACCGGTGCCTCCTTTTCTTGTGCACAAGGCCTCTTTCTCAAGACCGTGACAACAACAACATTGCCTTTAAGGTTCAATTGAATAAATAAAAATATAAAGTGTAACATTGATTGTATCACGTGACCGTTCGGCCTTTCTTCATTTGCACCCCAAAAATGAAATCCACACCTCCTCAATCATTTTAGCTTAAAATAAAATTGATGTGGCAATTTTCTTTAAGCCCCAAAATATTATCCAACAATTTTCCTCTAATTAAATTAATTAGTTCAAAAAATTCAAAATAATTAAAAATAAAATTGCTGATCAAATTAAGCACAATTAACACAAACGCGAAAATATCGGACATTTAAACACAATTCCTTGATTAAATTCGATACAATAAGCTAAGTGAAATCAATAAAATATTGACTCATCAATAAGTATATGAAGTTTTTAATGTATTGAGTGGTGAATTGGGATGAGAAACATGAGACTTATACTTCACCTTTTATCAAATACGAAAATGGTCAAATTTGAATGGTTGATAAATTTTGGATGGATGAGTTGATTTGTTGTATGGAGATATTTGGCAAAATGAAAGTATGATGAGTAAATCATCAAAATTTTGATATTTCAAAGTTTATGTGATGGAAAATGGTAGATCTAAAGGAGTGTCTTGTTGAGTAAAATTGGTGATGTTTGGATGCTGTTACTGTATTTAAATCACTTGCTGTTTGGTGCTGTTTGGGTGTTGTTACTGTATTTAAATCACTTGCTGTTTGGTGTTGTTTGGGTGTTGTTACTGTATTTAAATCACTTGCTGTTTGGTGCTGTTTGGGTGTTGTTACTGTATTTAAATCATTTGCTATTTGGTGCTGTTTGGGTGTTGTTACTGTATTTAAATTACTTGTTGTTTGGTTTTAAAATATGTTAATTTAAATATATCTTATATTTTGATAAACGGATGGTGTGTGAAAGTTGTTTTGGGATTTGATGTAACATATTTTGGGGTTGTTTGAATGTTAAAATCTCGGTTGAAAGGTCATTATTATGTGATAAATTATTGGTGAATATGTGTATTTTTTACTGTATTGGTCTTGTTGAACGAGTGGTGGATAGTAAGCATTGCGGTTGTTGGGCCGGGGAAGCTTTAGAAGAGTGATGGTAAACAATCCTACACACGGGTGATGTGTGTAACCGCCCGAAGAATCTCTTGCATTTATGCAAGAGTGATGGGGGTGACGTGGGATACTAGTCTGGTGAAGCTCGTATAAAATAATAACTACCCAGGGAAGCTCTAAGAAGAGTGATGGGAATAATACTATGCATATTGGTGTATGCATTCTGATTTGGTGTTTGATGCATATTGGTGTATGTATTCTGATTTGGCGTTTGATGCATATTGGTGTATGCATTCTAATTTGGTGTTTGATGCATATTGGTGTATGCATTTTGATTTGGTGTTTGATGCATATTGGTGTATGCATTCTAATTTGGTGTTTGATGCATATTGGTGTATGCATTCTGATTTGGTGTTTGATGCATATTGGTGTATGCATTCTGATTTGGTGTTTGATGCATATTGGTGTATGCATTCTGATTTGGTGTTTGATACATATTGGTGTATGCAATGTGGTTTAGTGTGTATCTCATATTATGTGTATGTAATTTGATCTGGTTAAGATGAGAATTGTATGGTTTGGTATATGATGTATGTTTATCGTATTGATTGTTAGCTCACCCTTGCTTGTGTGTGCATGTGAATGCGATGATCGTATAATGCGTGATGGTATACGGGAGAAGATGTTATTATAGATGCGATGGCTGACGCTTTTGAACATGCATAAAGGACGGAAGAGAGATGGGATAGAGGACTTGGGATTGCGATTTTAGTGTTTTAAAAATTTATTTCGATCCTGACTATGTGGACATTTTATTTTCGGAAAAATCGGTTTGTAATAAAAAAAGTGTACTATTTTATGTCTAGGTTGAAGTTTAAAATTTCAAAATTTCTATATTTATGTTTTACGGAAAAATTAGTCGATGTAGTGCCAAAATCCGAGGCGTTACACCCGACACTCATTCAATTCATAAATCATGCTAATGAATGAGTTAAACACAACAAGCATTGAAACAGATGAATTATGCTAAAAATTAATAAAAAAGCATATGGAATTAAGAATCAATTAAAATACATGAGAGTTTACAAGGTTACATCATCCCCCAACAACAAATAGAAATTAGTTCCCCTTAGACATGGAGAAACTATATGAACAATGGAAGAGAATGAGAAGAGAAACCCTAAGAATTGGGAAAATAGTATATTGTTATGCTCTTCTCTGCTAGAGATATAAAACCTAGAGCCGTAGGGTCCTTTAAATAGAGTCAGAAACGAGTAAAAACAGGGCTCGGTCCAATAGAGTCGAAACAGAGCAAAAACTGGGCCTGTCCACAAGAAGCCGACACTCAAGCGCCCCACTTAGAGCGCCCGGGCGGTGAAAAGACCTCATGTAAGACTTGGGCCTCCAGATAGGGCGCCCAGGCTTCGAGACCCTGCCGCCCAGGCGGCCAGGGAGGGTGCCCGGGCGGTGGACGTCGATTTTCCTCGCTTGAGCTTCCATTCAAGGCGTTTGGGCTTCGTGTTGTCCCTCCTTCTGGTGCTTTTTCAGGCCCTTTTTAGCTCCATCTTCTTGGCTCTTCATCTTTGCTTCTAGTATTACTTTAATCTCTGCCAAAACAAGGGGAATTAGTCATAAAATCATTGAAATCAACCTCAACTCACTTATTCACACAATTTAATGAAAGAGCATGAGACCAAGCAAGTTTCTAAGTGAAAAAAGGGTGCATTTAGTATCAAAAACCCATCACAAATAACGGTGTTTCAAACCATTATTACAACCCCAAACTTAGAACTTTGCTTGTCCTCAAGCAAAACAGAATGTAACTCAACTCTTCAGAACAATCACTACAATGACTTAACTCAAATGTGTATAGTGAGCTGTTGGTGTCTTTTTCACTCTACTATCACAATGTCACATAAATTAATTTTGCCTTTCATTTAACCACAATCAAACATACTCTAAAGCAAGTCATCATCACAAGGGCTTTTCATGGCTTGTAGCTTGGCTGGGCTAAGATGGAAATTGGTTTTCTAGTCAGTAAAATTCCTTGAGTTAAGAAAGACATTTATGAATTTATCATTTAAGCATGAACTCTCTTTCTTTTTCCCAGCTTTCCCTTGCAGTGAGCTTTTTCTTTTCTTTTCATTTTTTTTTCTTTTCTTTTGCCTTTCTCTTGCTTTTGTTTTTCAATTCCTCACTGCCTAGAAAATTGGGTTGCTACCTAGCAACCCCAAACTTGAACCTTTATTAATACCTCATCAAATCTTCTCAACTTAACTCAAGGTAGAGATTTTTCAAAAAGGGTTTTCAAAACATGCATAAGGCTTAAGGTTCAAAAGGTTAAAAAAAATTGTTCTATTTTCAGTGGGCAAAAATCATGTGAAGGCTAAAAGAATAAGGGATAACAAAAGATGGCCTTGATCATATGAAACCTGCAAGCATGTAGTTCAATCACAGAAAATTTGGGCAAGATCATTCATGCTTCCAAAGTAACAACAATTGTTTACAAACAACTTTAAAGCCCAAAACTCACACAGGTAAACTCACAAGTCCCAGAATTCTGAAAAACACCCTGCTAAGTATCTCAATCAAATTTCATCTCAAGCACCTGTTTCACACATTGTGAGTCATCACCTAAATCACATCATGCATCATCTCAACATCAATCAAACACCAGAATCTCATAAAGCACTACTCATCACAAAACACAACACATGTCAATCAAAGCAGTTCAATTCATTCAAGCAGAGCACAATAAAATAAAATAAAATAAAAACAAAAATTAAATTTAAAAGGAAAAGGGCAGAAAACTGGGTTTCCTCCCAGCAAGCGCTTCTTTAACGTCACTAGCTTGACCCAATAATCTCAATTTGCATCAACAAACTCCATAACTATGGAGAGGCATTCCACCTCACCACCCAAGTAATGCTTGAGACGTTGTCCATTGACTACCCAACTTCTCTATGGGTTTTCGAAGGTTGGATCTGTCAACTCAACTGCTCCATGTGGGAGGACATTCTTGATCACAAATGGACCAGACCACTTGGACTTTAACTTTCCAGGGAAAAGCTTCAGTCGTGAATTAAACAAAAACACATGCTGTCCTGGAGTAAAGATCCTTTTTACCAGCTTCCTGTCATGATAATATTTCACCTTTTCTTTGTAATTTTGGATGAATCATAGGCGTGTAGCCACATCTCCTCAAGCTCAATAATTTGCCTCCTCCCTTTTTCTGCAGTGTCACCAGGATCAAAATTCAAGAATTTTAAGGCCCACAGAGCTCGATGTTCCATCTCCATCGGCAGGTGAGATGCCTTTCCATAGACCATTTCGAAAGGAGACAATCCAATAGCTGTCTTCATTGCAGTTCGATATCCCAAAGGGCATCATCTAACTTTTGAGATCAATCCTTCCTTGATGCAACAACTGTCTTTTCCAGAATCCTCTTTATCTCCCTATTAGAAACTTCAGCTTGCCTATTTGTCTGTGGATGATAAGGCGTAGCCACCTTATGTCTCACACCATAGTGCTTCAGTACTTTTTCAAGCTAGTGGTTACAAAAATGAGATCCCCCATTACTAATGAGAACTTTGGGCGTTCCAAACCGGGAGAAGATTTGCCTTTTCAGAAATTTAATGACAGTGCTGGAATCATTCTTGGGACACGCCGGAGCCTCCACCCATTTGCTCACATAATCCACTGCCACCAATATGTATTCATTATTGAAAGATGGTGGAAAAGGTCCAACAAAGTCTATGCCCCAGCAATCAAAAACTTCAACCTCTAGAATGCCTTGAATTGGCATTTCATGACGTCTGGAGTGGTACCCGTCCTTTGACACTTATCACAGTTCATGGCATGATTATGAGCATCTCTAAACAGAGTAGGCCAATAAAATCCTAACTGAAGTACCATTGCAACTATTCTTTCTCGACTAAAATGCCCCCTATAAGGTGAATCATGATAGTGCCATAGAATTCCTTCCACTTCTTCCTTAGTCACACAATGCCTTAGAAGATTATCTGCTCCAATTTTGAATAGGTAAGGATCATCCCAAACAAACTGTTTTGCATCATGCAATTTTTTTTTCTTTGTTGCCAGTTGAAATCTTCTGAGATCACACCTACAGCTTTGAAATTGGCCATATCAACAAACCACAACCTTAAGTTTTGAATGCAAAACAGAAAATAAACATGAATGCAAATGTTGATCAATTGACCAAAAGAATACGCAGATGATTGGTGTATAAAACAAGGGAAACCAAGCATTCCCCTAGTAATTAATAATGCATTATAAACGGAAGCAAAATACAATTGATCGTCCTACCCCTATCCCTAGGCGATATTAGTATAATCAAGGAATTCTTCCCAGTTCATGACATTATTGTACGTCCCCGTATCACTAAAGAAAAAAAAACATTTATCGAATGAGTTAATCGGTAAAAGCATTAAATATAGGTAAAGAACCCAACAATTGATAAATCAAGCATATGCAAGAATATAAAGTAAATAAGAATTTGGATATATGAGAGTTTCAAAAGATTACATTGTTCCCCAACAAAAAAGGGTTTAGTTCAACATAATCATGGCGAAACTAGATGAAATATAATGGAAGAATGAAAAAGCAAACCCTAGGTTTGATAAAGTGGAGCCTAAGCATCCAAGAAATCTCCTCCAAGGTGTGTAGAGCTGCTGTGGACGTTTCTCTCTGCCAAAAGAATTACATTTGGATTCGCACTGGAGCTATATATAAGCCAAAAAGATAACAGAAAGATCTCAGAATCCAAAATATAAAAACAGACAACCGCCCAGGTGCCAAAGTTGGCCGCTCAGCGGTTTACCTCAATCCGCGCCACCGCCCAGGCGTCACAATTGACCGCTAAGCGGTTTGCCTCTTGTCGTTTTGGACGCTCAGCGTCACCGCCTGGGCGCCAGACAGTAGCTCCACCTCGAATTAGGACGTTCAGCGCTGGAAGTTGACGCTTGAGCTGTCCACAAACTCTTCTTTTCTTCCTTTTTCTCCTTCATTCTTGAGTCTATGACCTTCCTACTTTATTTCCATCTTTAAAATTCTCATCAAAAACCCTACAAAACAAGCATAATATCTCTAAAAACAGCTTTTGACTCTCATGTGACACAACTTAAGAGTTTTACTTGATTCTAAGCTCATTTTAAGCCACAAAGGGTGTGTTTTAATATCAAATTCAAGCATGAAAATAACGGTTTTTAGACCGTTATCACACACACATGCAATTCATTCAATCATAGAAACCTGGGCAAAATCATTCATGCTTCCAAAGAGAATAGCAATTATTCATAACAAAAACTCTGGAGTTCAAAACCTCACATATAGGTTAATTCAGCATTCCACATATTCTAGATACACATCCTTCTTAGTATCATAATCACAATCACAACATCATGCATCTGTTCACATAGCTTGTGAACATCCACCTGTACATCAGCATATAGTGCACAATCTCAACATCATCAATATCAAAGCATCATCAAGCAATACCCATCATACATAAATCAATATCAAACCATCATAATAGATATAGTTTCAAACTGAGTACATCAAAACCTATTCTAAAAATCGAAGCAATAAGTTCAATAATACAAAACAAAAGATAAGAAAAATCATGCTTTAGTAATGATAGCATCCATCAATAGATGCTATCTCAGCTCCTCATCCCATGCTATCATCAGAATCTTCCTCCTCCTCCTCTTCTTCTCCTTCTTCAGCATTTTCATAGTCATCATCCTCATCATCTTCCTCCATAGTTGGAGCTTCAGCTGCTCCAGCTCCACTAGCATGTGCCTGGTCCTCTAACCATGCCACCATAGTGTTGAACTCGTCCATAGTCCACCGTCGTGTAGGGGATGTATCATAAATCCCAAAGATCATCTCTGATAACGGTCTCAAAACCGTTACTTTCATGCATAAATTTGATATTGAATCACAACCCTTTGTAACTTAAAATGAGCTTAGAATCAAGTAAAACTCTTAAGTTGTGTCACATGAGAGTCAAAATTTGTTTTTAGAGATATTATGCTTGTTTTGCATTGTTTTGCAGGGTTTTTGATGAAAATTGAAGATGGCAATGAAGTAGGAAGGTCATAGACTCAAGAATGAAGGAGAAAAAGGAAGAAAAGAAGAGTTTGTGAACCGCTCAGTGGTAAATTTCACCGCTGAGCGTTCTAGTGCAAGGAAAATTTGTTGTCTGGTGCCCAGGCGGCGACGCTCAGCGTCCAGAATGACAAGAGGCAAACCACTCAGCGGTCATTTTAGGCGCCTGGGCGGTGGCGTGTGATGGGTGTCGCACCCCATGCAAATTTAATGTGCATTAAAGAAATGCAGTATAGCTAGGAAATGACTCCTAGGTCGTCTCTCAAGGACCAATTTTGCGGTTCAAGAATTAAGTCAGACACGAAGTGGGGTGGTTTTGTGAAAACGTTGTGGTGAATGCGAAAAAATTAAATGAAAACACTGACGCAAACAGAAAATTAAACACAGAATTAAAAACGGTTTCAAAGACAGAATAAAAACAGTCGGTCATTAACTTAATTACAATGTTTCCAATCACAGATCAACAAAATAAAGTTCATAAATCTCAAGGAAACATCACAATATAGCTAATGACCAACTAAATTAATTTAAGCTACCATGGCAATTGAATTAACACGACCAAACACATTAGACAACATTAAAACAAATTAAAATACTAGACACCAACACTGTTACAATCAACTATCTAACTCAGTTAAATTAATTTTTAAATGCAAAACTAAATTATAGAAATGAAAAGCAACCAATCCTACTATGTCAACTAATTTAAAACAAAGAAACAAACAAACATTATTTCTCTTCTACCAAACCACATGGCACATGCTCCTACCAAACAAATTAAATTGCAAAAGGCCTAAAGAATTGACCTCTTAGCCGTGACCTACTCTCCACCAAGACCAAATCACTTTTTAATCTTCAATGAACCACCAATTTTGTTGTCTTTTTGTCCCCATGTGTACCATGTCTCAAAAGAAATTAAAATATGTTTTAAACAACCAATTGAAAACCGTTCCATCACTTCTTCATGAAACAATTTCGGAATCCACACTCCAAGACCACAAAAACCGAACCCACCAAGTGAATTCTACAAAAAATGCTTCAAAGACCAATGTGCAAATGGAAGATACCATGGGTGCTCCTACCAATGTGCCAAGTAAGCTGAACCAAATGAAAACAAACTCCAAAAACCTCTCACCATCCTTGCAATTCTCGGCAGCAACAAGCCAAAACCAAAGCTCAAAGTAGAAAAATTCTCTTAGTCAAAAGAAGCATCATATGTGTTTGTCCAAAAATGGCAGAAACTTAAATGCACCTTCTCTCCTCCTTCCTATCTCCATTTTC
Organism: Vigna reflexopilosa; assembly: GCA_027742785.1. Lineage (NCBI taxonomy): Eukaryota > Viridiplantae > Streptophyta > Magnoliopsida > Fabales > Fabaceae > Vigna > Vigna reflexopilosa. The sequence continues at coordinate 16,516,126 of CM050930.1, read as the reverse complement.
GGTTTTCTTTCTCTACCAACACACCATTCATGTTTTCTTCATCCCTACTACTGTAAACACACCACAAAACTTAAGGTATCAAATTCAAAACAAGTCATGAACAATAAATCCAAACATATGCTACTTCAACCCAACCAAATCTTCCATTTCTTCAAGTTTCTTTGCAAAAACGAAAATGAATCCCTAGCCTTCAAGTCAAGCACCGTCCAGCCACAATAAACAGCACAAAGTTCTGTTTGTAAACTTGCTTCAAACATCAAAACCGAAAAACAAGAAGAAAGAGTCCAAATCACAACACCCACACATCGACTTAAGCTTTCTTCAACCCAAAACTCACATAGAACTCCATTTTTATCATCCAACCAAATAAAATGAAAAGAAAACCGTGATAAACTGCAGCAATGGAAGAGGAAAACGAAATATAAAGTTACTCAAACCCAACAACCACCATAGAAATGAAAAGACAAGCTCCCAAGCTCAAGCTTCAAACATCAAGAACAAGCAAATGGAAGTAGAAATAAATGGTTTTTCACCACCAATAAGCTAAGACAACCAAGAGTAAGTTAAGATAAGAAGAAAATCTGAAACTTTGCTCATTCGAGTGGTCAAAACCGAAGCACCATAGCAAGTCATCCATGAGAGTTGTTCATACATGAAAACCCTAGGAGAGAAAAGTTCAAAACCATGAGTATAAAGTGTGTAAAAGTGAAAAGTGTGGAATGCCTTTATGTGTCTCGACAATTCCCTTCCAAATACCATCCCACACCCTAAAAATGGTAGGGTCCACCTTTAATAAACCCTAACCTAAGAGACACATGTCTTACACAAGGGTTTTTTACAAAATTGCCCCTAAAAGGGTCCAAAACACCTAATTCTAATTAAGGACTTCTAGAAAACGAAATTACAACTTTAATTAGAATCTAAATGACTAAATGTTGAGCCTTTGAATGTGTCACGCCATATCTTAATGCTCTAGATGATGTGTCCACAACATCCCTAAAACCAGAAATGCACTTAATCAGCTCAGAAAATCCAAATTAGCACAATTACGAATTTCCGACCAAATTAAGCAGAATTCGGAAAACGGGGAAATAACTGACAATTAAACACAATTCCCTGGTTTATTAAAGTGCAATAAACTAAATACAGTTCAAGAAATAACGACTCATCAGCGTGTGCTGAGGCAAACCGCTGAGCGGCCTATTTAGGAGCCTAGGCGGTTGTCTGTTTTTATATTTTGGATTCTGAGATCTTTCTGTTATCTTTTTGGCTTATATGTAGCCTTAGTGCGAATCCAAATTTAATTCTTTTGACAGAGAACAATGTCCACAGTAGGGGAGGCTAGGGATAGCAAGCCGGTAATTAGTAATAGGCTCTTTTCACCAAGGGATTGGGTTAAGGGTAGAACAAGAAAGTTTGCATGGCAATATGATAAATAAGCAAAGTAAATAAGAAGAGTAGATATATGAGGGTGGATAAGATGAAATTGTAAACCCCAACAACCTCATTCATTCATAGTTTCTTTTAGCCAATTGAATTCTTGCATTTGCATGTTTATTTCTCTTTTGCATTCAAACCATTTAAACTAAATTTCTTTTACTCAAGTCTTAAACAATTTGTTTACACGAAAGATGAGGCCTTAAGAGTCCGCTGGGAAGAACGATATTGGGATTATCGATTTTTATTACTTGATACGATCTGGTACACTTGCCAAGGGTTTAACAAGTTTTTGACGCCATTGCCGGGGACTCTTGGTTTAACTTTTTTTAGTAGTGTAAATTGATTAATTTTGACTTGATTGTTGATATTTGTATATATTTTTTTTTATATAAAAGTGCTACTAGGGTTTGTGTTTCTTGTACATGCAATGGGAGACTAGACATACTAGAAGCAAGAAAAATACCCAACCTCTTCTTGAAGGCTTAAGCGAGACAAGGGGAAGAAGGAGAGTCAGACGCCCATCTAGGTATTTATTTCCTTCTCCTAGCAGATTATTGTCACCTTCACCAGAGAGAAGAACAGAGGAGATGGCAGAACAATTTCCTCCAAGACGCACATTGGCAGATCAATCTAATGTTGTTGGTCCTTTTCACTTTAACAGCATAGCCATGCCTATGGATCAAACGACCAAAATGGTGATGAATCCAACACTAATACACCTAGTACAAGGCAACCAGTTTCATGGTTTGTCAAATGAGAATCCATATGATCATTTGACCACGTTTAGTGAAATCTGTAACACTGTGAAGATGGCAGGTGTATCAGATGAACGAGTAAAGCTTAGCTTGTTCCCATTCTCATTGGCGGGAAATGCTAAGGTGTGGCTTAATTCCTTTCCTGAAGGAACATTCACCACATGGGAGACTATGGCTACAAAGTTTGTCACTAAATATTTTCCACAGTCCAAAGTTACTCAAGGAAAGCAGGAGATTTTATCATTCAAGTAGGGTATGGAAGAGACTTTAGGTCAAGCATGAGAGAGATTCAAGGGCTTGCTGAGAAAGACACCAACCCATGGTCTTGACAAGACCACCTTGGTTCTTGCATACCTTGGAGGTTTGAACACTGAGTCGAAGATGATGCTGGATGCCTCAGCTAGAGGCAATGTTAAACAAAAGACTGAAGATGAAGCCTATGACTTGATAGAAAATATGGCTGCTAATGAGCAAGAAAATTACAGTGAAAGAGGCGTACCTACACAAAAGAGAGGAGTTAATATGATTTTTGTGGTGGTGACCATATCAATGGTCAATGTGCTTTTCCTGAAGAGATGCAACAAGAAGCCAATTTTATGGGAAATATATTTCAGAATACCTACCAAGGTAATGCCAAACAAGGTTGGAAGAATCATCCAAGTATTAGTCAGGCACCGAATTTTACATCAGGGCAAACAGGAGGTTTCAGGCAGCAGCAACCTTCACCTCTATGGCAGCAGGTCACCCATTTAACAGAGGTTGTTAGAGACCTAAATGATAGATTTGATAAATTCTTAAAGGTTTATGACTCCAATCAAGCAGGTAATCAAGCCAGCATCAGATCTTTAAAGATGCAAGTTGGGCAGTTGTCAAAAAGGGTAGACACCATTGAGAAGCACCAATTTAGGGCTAACACTGATGTTAACCCTAAAGAGGAATGTAAAGTTGTTGTTACAAGAAGTAAATGAAAAGTTGAAAGGGAAGTTGTGGAGATTGGAAGCACTGATGAGGAAGAGGAGAAAAGAGAAGTTATTGAAATAAGCAGCAGTGAAGGTGAGGAAGAAGAGGAAGAAAAATTTAGTCACAATAGGCCAATTATAAAAAACCAAGTGACTATGGTGCCTTCTGTAATCCAACAAATTCCTGCAAGGATGAAATATTATCTTTGAGATATGTAGATTTGGATACAGATGAAGATGAGCAAGAATTTGAAGTTCAACCTCCAAAAAGGAATTATCCGCCTAAGGTAAAAGATCCAGGTTGTTTGACACTTTCATGTATTATAAATGATTTTGATGTAGGAGGAGCCATGATAGACTCTGGATCCAGCATTAATATGATGCCTGGACGGTTCTTGAGAAAGATTAGAGGGTTGACATTAAAACCGTCTAATCTCACTATGACGGTAGCGGACGGTTCCAATAAAAAGCCACTAGGTATGGTGGAAGATGTGGTTGTGCATGTGGAGCAGCTGGAGTTTTTGGCTGACTTTCTAGTTATGGGCATGGAAGATGATGAGAGGATTCCAATTATTCTTGGAAGACCTTTCATGGCTACGTCTAAAATGCTCATTAGTGCCCATGATGGAAGAATTATGATGCGAGATAAAAGGAATGTACTCTTATATACTGGTTCTAAAGGGAACAATATTAGAATAAAGAAAAGATCTAGATTCAGAAAGTCAAGAAGAGAAGTTGCATCAGAAGAAAGCATGACAGGTACCAATTCTAACAGTTGTAATGTTTTATAGGTACCTAAAAATGAGGAGGTTGATAAAGGAGGAACAATTCACTCAGGAGATATACCACTTCCACGAGGCTCACAGGTAAAATTCAAGAAAAGGAAGTGGATTGTTGATAATATCAAAGAAGATGGCAAGGTAGAGATCAGAAAACCATATACTAAGGCCATCAGAAGAGTGGATAGAAGGCAACTAATGAGTTAGGAGGATGAAGATCCCAACCGGGATGGAAAGATTTGAAGATATTTAATTTTATCCCATTTGCTGTAGAACAATTTTTAGAATAGGTTTATTCTGGTTATGTAAGTAATGGATTTTTAAACTCTTTTTGGGTAGCATCTACTAAGGGATGCTAAATTTTTATGTATCCACTGAAGGATACAGGAAGGTACACCTACTGATGGGTGTTGGTAAGATTCGCACTTACTGATGAGTGCTAAACAGGTTTGGGTCAGGCTCGTGACGTTAAACAAGTGATAACGGTTTCAAAATCGTTATTTTCATGCATAAATTTGATATTAAATCACACCCTTTGTAGCTTAAAATGAGCTTAGAATCAAGTAAAACTGTTAAGTTGTGTCACATGAGAGTCAAAAGTTGTTTTTAGAGATCTTATGCTTGTTTTGCATTGTTTTGCAGGGTTTTTGATGAAAATTGAAGATGGAAATGAAGTAGGAAGGTCATAGACTCAAGAATGAAGGAGAAAAAGGAAGAAAAGGAGAGTTTGTGAACCGCTCAGCGGTAAATTCCACTGCTGAGCGTCCTAGTGCAAGGAAAAATTGTTGTCTGGCGCCCAGGCGGTGACGCTGAGCGTCCAGAGCGACAAGAGACAAACCGCTCAACGGTCATTTTAGGCGCCTAGGCGGTTGTCTGTTTTTATATTTTGGATTCTGAGATCTTTCTGTTATCTTTTTGGCTTATATATAGCCCTAGTGCGAATCCAAATGTAATTCTTTTGGCAGAGAACAACGTCCACAACAGCTTTACACCTTTGGAGGAGATTTCTTGGATGCTTAGGCTCCACTTTATCAATTCTAGGGTTTGCCTTTCCATTCTTCCATTTAGTTCATCTAGTTTCACCATGATTATGGTGAACTAAACCCTTTGTTGTTGGGGAACAATGTAATCTTTTGAAACTCTCATATATTGAAATTGTTGTTTACTTTATATGCTTGCATATAATTGATTTATCAATTGTTGGGTTCTTTACCTTTGCTTAATGCTTTTACCGTTTAACTCATTCGGTAAATGTTGTTTGTCTTTATTGATATGGGGACGTACGGTAATGTCATGAACTGGGGAGAATGCCTTGATTATGTTAATACCGCCTAGGGATAGGGGTAGGACGATCAATTGTATTTTGCTTCCGCTCATTATGCATTATTAGTGACTAGGGGAGGCTAGGGATAGCAAGCCGGTAATTAGTAATAGGCTCCTAAGATCTAAAATCGTTCGGTGAGGAACACTTTTGTAGCTCTCACCTTAGCGTTTTGGACCTAGGGAATGTTCCGAGTGAACTCCTAATGTCCATCGTTCGGTTTTGAACTAGGGAGGGATACCTGTTAGGCCAATGGACCGAGAGGATAAACCCAACGCAATATCAAAGATTTTTCTAGGGCTTGGGAGGCTTATGTTACTATGGGCTCATAGCGGGCCGATCAGGTATGACGACGTACAACCCTAAGGAACTAAATGGTCAATGTGCAGGAAAAAACGCCTCTGCCGCTCGGTCCTGACAACCTTTGAGTGTAGTTAAAGCACAATAAATATGGTAACATCTATTGATGGCTAGTTAAGACAGGTATTAATGACTATTAAGAGGTAAATTAATTTGTCAGATTATTATGAACTCTATAAATAGTGGTTTAATTTCGAGGTAAACCTACCTTTTTCCTTAATGGAATTATTTAAACGCCTACAGAGAAAACTTCTGACTTGAGCGTCGGAGTGTATTCTGTACGTCACCCCCTACACCTAGGGATGGCAAAAAAATTTGCGCCCGCTGATGAGTCGATATTTTATTGATTTCACTTAGTTTATTATGCTAGAATTAATCAAGGAATTATGTTTAATTGTCCGATATTTTCCCGTTTCTGTTAATTGTGCTTAATTCGATCAGAAATTCTTATTTTAATTAATTTGAATTATTTGAGACTAATTATTTGCATTATTAATTGTAGGAAAAGTATTGGTTAATGTTTTGGGACTTAAAGAAAAATGCCACAACAATTTTATTCTAAGCACACGGAAATGACTTGTAATGAATTGGTTTTTTGGAAAATGGAAAGCTGATTTTCTTTTAGAAGAGTTGCTGCCACACGACCTAGCTTATATAAAACATTTATCCACTTAGCAAAGGGCACTGGTTCATGATTTGGTAGCAGCAAATGCACGTGAGGAACCCATTCCAATTTAAAGAAAGAAGGCACACAACGCGCACATAGAGTCCAACGCTTGGGAGAAAAACACAAGCCGATATTTAATTTCATTGAAGAGGCACGCTGCTGCATACAGGGCCCGTCACCCATTTTGCCTTGAATTGTCTTCAATTGGAAAAGTCCAGCTGGCTGCAAGGAAGGAACTGCACGGCCCAAAATAATTTGGCAACATCCAAATAGAAAGCAACACTTGATTTTGGGATATAGAGAAAAAAATGTCTAGGGTCCATGGGAATTAATTTTGCTCACATCCAGCAACGGTCCAACCTTCATTTTGAGGGCATCAGCCATCACTTACAAAGTGGAGCTCCCTCTCGGCATTTTTCTTGAGGAGCAATGAATACTTAAATAAAAGAAAACAACACATGAAAATAAAAAAATGTCCACCCAAGAAAAGGGGGTTGCAGCTGCCGACACTTGATTTTTTTTGGAGACTTTGGAACGTTTAAAAGGGGGGCACTCTCGGTTGAACAAGGAGACCTGGGGCTGGAACGTTTTCTGGGGGAGACATGGGATGATGTTCACGGTCTTGGGAATTGGTTGAATGAAAGAAAGCATTTTTCTTTGGTTCTTTTCTTGTTGAAACCGCTGGTCATTAGGAAGAGATGAAGACAACAACTTTATTTTTCTTTTGGAGAAGGAGTGATTGACGTTGATACTTATGCTCTTGTAATGTTATTTTCATTTTTCCACAAGTAAAGTGTAGTCGCCGTGAAGGAGTGTTCATTGCTTCATCTTTATTTACTTTCTTTAGCCTTGGGAGAAGAGAAGGAAAGAAGGGATCCTTACCTTGGGAAGGTCACGGCGTCAGCTATTCCTCTCCATAGGTTTTTATTTTTGTTTTATATTGCATTTCAAAGCCTTGACCGTGAATGGGTTTGCTTCTACTTGTTTAATCTTCAACATTACTTTTCCAGATTTCTAGTCACTTCATTTACTATTCATGTATTTTTTCTTTGCAACTTTCTTTAGAATAGCATTTCTAGGAGGCATCTACTTTTCATGCTTTTTTCCCTTTTTGGTTAATTGTTGCATTTGCATTCCTTTCTATCCCTCCAATTACGCATGCTTTGGGTGCCATGTACCGTGAAGAATATTGGTGATGAATGACTACAATGAGCTTTAACCTTGTAGCTAAGTATTGCACATGCAAATTATTGTTGAATTTTCTTTGAAGAAGAGAGAAACACGTTAATTGAGAAAGAGGGAGCAACACACACACGGTTTCATTCACTTTAATGGGAGATTTAATTTCATTTTGGCAAAAAGAGAGAGAATGCATTACATGGTGTGCAAGAGGTCACATGAAAAGGGTAGAATTAACTTTGTGTTTTCTTAATTGTTTTGCTTTAGAACATTTACATGATGTGTTGAATAGTTTTTAATGGTTTTAATTGTGTTTAGATATTTGTCTATTACAGTATTAGGTTTAGCATTTTCATTTACTTTAATGTTTTCTATTTCGTTTAGTAGTGATAATTTAGCTGTCATGTTAGCTTAAGTTGGTTGAGTTGGTCATTAGTGATATTACTTTGTTTCCTTGAGATTTCTGAACTGTAATTGTGTTCGCCACTCTGACTTGGTTAATGTGAAATCTGTTTTTGCACTTGCAATTGGGTATAGCTTAGTTGCCCAGTTTGTGTTTAGTCTTTGCTTAGTTGATGAAACTGCATAGTGTAAATTGGATTTAATATTAACACTGCGTCCGCTTAGTTCGCTTTTATGACAACAGGGTTAACCTTCGCTTAGTTGGTTAACTGTGTTGGATTAGAGGTTTGAGTTGCAATTCTATTTTGTTGATCTATGATTGGAATATTGTAATTAAGCTAATGACCGACTGTTTATTTTCATTTTGTGTTTGATTCCATATTTTTACATCTGTGTTTACAATTCTGTTTGCATTCGTCTGTATTTTAATTTTATTCATTCGTATTCACCACAAACATTTCACAAAACCCCCCCACTTCGTGTCTGACTTAATTCTAGAACCGCAAAATTGGTCCTTGAGAGACGACCTAGGAGTCATTTCCTAGCTTTGTGTGGGTTGCGACACCCATCACCCGCGGATATCGGCGAATAAAATCCGCAACGGATCGTTGATACCCGCGGATATTTACTACCCACAACCCGCGGGTAGCGAATATTTTAATATCCGCTTATAAACGGGTCGGATGCGGATATTATACTATCTGTACCCGCGGATATCGGCTACCCGCAAAAAATAAAAATAAAGGTTTAATTTATATTTTATTAAGTTAAATTTAATTAAAATTAATATTAATTTATATTTTACAAGTTTAAATTTAATTAAAATAGAATTTTAATTTATATTTAATTTAATTTATATTATATTTTTTGTAATTTTATTTAAATTTTATTTTAATAATTTATAAAAATATATATTTTTTAAATATTTGTGAGTATCTGCGGATATCCACAGATATCCGCGGGTATTAAAATATCTGCGGATACTTTTTAAGTGGGTATCTGTGCGGGTAGCGGGTGAATTTTTTTTTGTCGGGTCGGGTTACGGGTAGACACTATTCGTATCCAACCCGACCCGTTGTCATCTCCACCTACATCGTTCGGTCATTTGGAGTCAGGAACCTTACATCGTTCGATATTTTGAAGTAAGTAAGGAGTAAGGAAAACGTTTGACAGAGACAAAAACTCTTCAAACAGTTATTCTCGTCCCATTTCAACAAAAATTCTTAAGCCAGTTCTCCTCATCCCATTTCAGGATCAATTTTACACTAACCACTTTTCGTAACTCCTCGTGAATAATAAAAAGGTATAATTTGATAAATAAAGTGATGATTTTTTTTTTACCATTATTCTAAAGGTTTAATTAGGAAGAAAGTTTATCTACTGCAATAATCTTACTTCTACAAAAGATTTAAAATAAATGTTTTGAATCGAATAATACTAAAACAATCAATTAATAAGTAAATAGGATTTATTTGTCAGAGGAAAAAAACTAACTTTTTTTTTAAATACTACACAAAACACGTAAAAAACTAAAATCTATTTTAATTTTAAATAAAACCAACAAACTCATCGTAACAAAACTTGAATTAAGGTAACGTTGATTTAGAAGATAAACTAAATTAAGAAAAATGAAACATGTTCCTGTTCCAAATACGAAGAAGATAAATATTCCACATGGGCATCATGGCACATCAAATCATTAAGCTGTTAGGGCGGTCAGAAAGGTCAGCCTACCCCTGCCCGAAGCCTCAGATTCCAAAATTTCCCCCACCACTCAAACCTCACTCCCTCAAACACCACCTACGTCCCCAAACGACGTTATCTAAACACAAACCATGTCCAGCTTTACTCACGCCACCACACTCCTCCACGCCCATCTCAAAACCCACCACAAAAAGTCTTCCTCCACCGCCGTCACCTCCACCACTCTCCCCCACACCGGCCCCAACAGAAGGAACCTCATCTCCACATTCCTCGCCACTTCCACAGCTGTGGTAGCAGTGCATGGCAGCACCCAACAAGCCCTGGCTCAGAACTGGGGCACCCACTCCTTCATCTGGGAGCACTTCTTTGGGCCCGGGCTTTCCCCGGAAGACGCGGTGGCCCGCATAAAGCAGACCGCTGAAGGGCTCCACGACATGAGGGAGCCTCTGGAGACTCTGTCTTGGAGGTATATCATGTTCTACATACGCATCAAACAGGCCTACCTTGACCAGGATTTGAGAACTGCTTTCTCCACCTTGCCTCAGAATCGTCGCAAGGACTATGTCAGAACTGCTAATGAGTTGATCTCCAACTTTGAAGCGGTACACTCTTCCTGCTACTTTCTCTGTCACTGCTAATCAGTTGAAGGACTATGTCACTTTTAATGTTTTTGGTTTTCATTTTGTTCAGTTTGATCGGTATATTCGGACGCCAAAGGTCTATGAATCGTACCTATACTACGAGAAGACACTGAAGTCAATAGATGAACTTGTGGCCATACTAACATAGCACAAGGAGGAAGCTGCAGGGTATATCAGTATTCGGAATTCTACTTTTTGTGGTATAAAACCTCTTGTTACTCAATTTTTCTTCTTTTTTAATATATATATATATATATATATATATATATATATATATATATATATATATCAGTATATCAGTATTCTGAATTCTAATTTATGTACATGTTTCATTAGAATGTGCAACTTCCAAGTATTTCAAATATAACACAAAGGCTCAATGTAATCATGCTCTGCTGTTACTCGTCGATTACACCCAAAAACCACAATTCAACAGCATTTTCACACTTCAATACCAAACCCCAAATGCACACTAGAAAAATGTTCAGGAGGACAATTTTTGTTTTCTTTCCTTCAAAGTAAGTAATATCAAGAAAAGGGCATAGAACAGTTGGAACACACATCATTTTCGAGAGATTGCAACAACTGATAGGATGATTAGTATTGTGAAGAGAGCAACAGCAATGTAAGAGCCAATGAGAGAACCCGAAATGCGTTCACAGAAGTTGTTGTATTGTTGGCAGATTGCAAACCAATTGGCACCTGTGTTTCCATTGTGTGCTATGTACACTATTGATGTTGCTGCAGAGGCTGCGGCTGTGATCAGACCCAGCATTACCTTTTTAAACATTAACCGCAACTTCATCAACAATGTTAAAAATAAGAACTAAGGAATTAACATCATTAAAAACGAAGTAAGCTTGAATTATTGACCACTGTGTGGTTAAATTACTGCTTTGTTTCAGACATTATTTCTCACTGAGTGGAAAATGATGACACTAGTTTGTACATTAAGCCTTTTTCTTGCAGTCACGTGATTCAAAAATATTACTTTTGGCAATTAACCACTGTTTAATAAATATATCAGATAATATTGAGACAGCATCAGGAGTCCTTATTTTAAGGTTCTAATTATAGGATATGTTTTTATTGAGTTTAACTTTTACACGAGAAAGATATAACTTATTTATGCTTGCACATTACAAAACAAATTTATAGTATGTTTAATACAATTTATTGGCTTTTTACCATAATAATTTTAAAAGCCATATTAATAATTATTTATTGATGGTGTAAAATTTCTATGCATAATAACAAAATTCAGGATATCTGTACAATATATAAACTTTATACCATTAATCAATTAAAATTCAGCATAAGTATGAATTTTTTAAGGTTTTTATTATAGATTAAAAAAATGTTACATGGGAATTCGAGTTTGAATAATATTGTAAAAACTCTTCAAACGGTTGACAATATATTTAAACTATTTTCTATTTTAATTTGCCTTATTTTTTAATCTAGTTTGGAAAGAAAATAAAATAAAATAAATGATTAGGTTTCAAACATAAATTTAAGTATTTTCAAATATGATTATATTAAATATTTTTTATCCATTTAATACTCAAAAAGCTTATATTTTTTAATTGATTTCTTATTTTTTTTCGTTAACTATGTAATCTTGTTGTTATTTTGTTATTTTTTTTCACATCTTTTAACACGGAGACAAAAAAAGAGAGATGATAAAGTAATTAACGTAATGATACTCAACTAATGAAAAAAAATTTAAAATAAAAACTCATTGTTAAATATAAATTTTTAAAATATTTTATATAAAAAATATTAATTAGTATTTAATTATTAAAATTTTAGAAACCTAAAATTTAATTAAACTAAAAAAAATATCAGAAACTTTCGATGATGATAATGAAAAGATTTCACTTGAAAAGAAGAAGTGAGTATTAAATATGAAAAACTTCCATTCCTCCACATCCAAAAATTTGCCTATGGTATATTATAAGGAGAATCTGTTTGTTTACCGTGTCAAAAGCAACAAGGAGAATTCTACTTTTCACTGCAGTGCTCCTCACTATGTGGAATATAGATAGAACAAGTGAAAGCACAAGATAGCCACAAACAACAGAGTTGCCCATCACAAAAAACCTGGATTTGCATGTTAACAAACATCCAACGTAAACTCAAACACATAAAAATTGATTTTAAGTTAAAAGCAGTTAAACATGTAAACATTTGGTTAATATGTTATACCAAGCTTCTTCAACTTGATATTGAAACCACTTGTAACTAAACACACACTTACACAAGTGAGGGAAGGTCATCAAATTGAGCTCTGAATTTGATGAATTGTGTGGCAAATGGAAGAGTCTCATTGGTAGTTGCCATGGCCAATGCAGCACCTAGGGTTGCAACAGCTGCAAGAATTCTCAAAACAAAGTCCATTATAGATAACCCTCTTGTCACCCCTTTTCTTGGGGATGCAACCTTCATGGCTTCTCCAACTTCAATTGAACTTCCCTTCATTTCTCTTCCAATTTAATGTTTTCTCTCTTAGCACACACTTTGCCTCAAAAGTATACTATTATGATGGTCCTCCTTATTTAACTACTGGTATCCAAAACAAGCATTTATATAGGTGTAGAACAGCCATGTCAAATTTGTGTTAGGTTTGGGAAGTACCAGGTGGCTGTTTTTTGTTGTCGAAAGTATGTCACATAGAAGGTAGTGAATGATGTTGATTACGTGCAGTCGAATGAAATTATCCACTAATTCACCTGCTCCGTACTTGTTCCAAATTATCGTAAAAGCTAAAGATGAACTGCTCCATTTAGAAGCATAAAGCACTCTCATAGACTTCAACGGTACGACATTTGATTGGTTAGTTGATTGATGACATGTGGTTAGTGAGATTTAATTTGCCATCTATGGGTATAACAAAAAGGATAATGATACTTAGACAATATTTTTTTATAATATTTGAACATTATTTACGTGTCATTCTGTGATTAGTCTAAAATTATTTCACAATCAATAATAATAATCATAAACACTATTATGAAACAATCACAGCATGACACGTAGATGATGTTCAAATGTTATAAAAAAATGTTGTCTAAGTAATGAAAAAGTAAGACAAAAGAAGAAAGAGTCAAAAGAAGTAAGAAGTGAGGTTATTGATTTGTTAAAATATGATGGTAAATGAGAAAAAGTGAAAATGTGTAAAAGGAAATATTTATTTATTTTAAAATTTGTTTCTTAGTAGGTAACATTATTATAATTAAAAAATGAAAAGGTTTATAATTAATAGTTTGATTTAAAATTAACATAATATAATATGTTTTAAATATAATAATAATAATAATTAATCTATTAGAAAGTAGAATAATAAATGATGTAACTTTTCTCTGTATCGTGTTTGTGGTAAAAAAGATTAGATATGATGAGAAGATTTTGTTGATGTTGAATTTTGAAATATATTTTAATTTTATTAAACTTTTAAGATTCAATTCATGTAAATTATATAGAAAAATTAGTATACAACAGGCTTATGCAAAAATGTAAATAATGTTTTTATTAATTTGGTTGAGAGGGTTCTTTATTTTGAGATGAAATATTTTAAAAGTTATCGCAAGCATTAAAGCCGTGCAAATATTTCTAATCTGAACTCTACTTATTCTAGAAGGTGGGTCATAATTAGTGGCTTGAGATTTACTCAGTTTATAAGAACCGAAAATTTAAAAAACTAGTTTAAGGATTAACTAACAAATCTTCAAAAGTATCAACGGATCTTAAAAAAAATACTATAAAATATGGAAAAATAAACATTTGGTGGATTCAGTACACTGTGACTCATTTATATTAGTTTCTTCCAACTATAATTTATATAGGCACATATCTTCGTTAAATAATCCCCTAAATCATTGATTGGGTGTTAGTAACATGCTATTGGATAGAATTACCATATATAAAAACATCAAGATCTATACTTAACCATAAACAACTTGTGATAAGTTAAGAATGTTATATCCACAGCTCTAGCTTCATTAGACAATGCTCTCAAACGGTTACGTTTTGTTTCACAGTAGTACATGATGGATGTTTAAATAGTGTCATGTTATTGATGGAATTATTATAATCTATGTTGCTATCAACCAGTACTTGCCTAATCTTAATTTATAACCAATCAATGTTCTTAAACGATCAATTAGCAGTCATGCTTTGCATGTTGATAAGGTAACAAAATCAATCTCTCTTAACACTAGTAAAAAATCGATCTTTTACCACACACATTATGTCGCGGTTCAATAGAAACTGAAGCATAATATTGTGTGGTGACATTTTTAAAATTATATCGACAGTGTAGGCCGCGGTTCTAAGGAGAAACGCGGCCTATTTTTTCTGCAAAATTCTAACATTCCACAAAAGCAGTTTTGAAAATTTTTTTCAGGGGAATAGACTGCGGTTTTGAGGGGAACCACAGTCTATTCCCCCTGCAGAATTCTGACATTCCCCAAAAGTAGTTCTGAAAAAATTTTCAGGGGAATAGATCGCGGTTTTGAGGGGAACCGCGGTCTATTCCCCCTGCAAAATTCTGACATTCCCCAAAAGCAGTTCTGATGAATAATTTTTTTTGTATTGTAATTTGGTAGAATATATAAGTCAGAATATTTACGTATGGATCGAAATTGGATGTACATTATGTGATTGTTTGATATGCAGGTCTGTTTTTGTGATATGTTTTTGTGATAGTGGATATCACAAAAACAGACTTGCTATTAAAAAAAAAATTCAGGAGAATAGACCGCGGTTGTGGCCAAAACCGTGGTAGAAAGTTAGACGATTTTTTTTTTTTAAAAAAAAGGGAATAGGCCGCGGTTCAATAAAGAACCGCTGTTATATTCCCAGGTTATTACCGCGGTTGGAACCACGACCTAAAGTCCCAGACTTTTTACCTCGCCCGTATAGGCCGCGGTTCTAAAACCACGACATATAGTCAAAAACAACTGCGGTCATTTCCCTTCGCTGCACTAGTGTAAACGATCAATTGTACTGCTATTTCAACCAAAAGAAAAATATTGAAATGACATACCAACAAACCTAAAAGATTGTATTTTAGAAGTGTAAATGTTTTAAAATAACAATTCTTTATTATTTTAATGATAAATCGTTTAAGTATAAACAACAATATCATAAAAAAGAGTCTCGTTAAACACTTTATCTTTCTAGAAATTGTTTTCTAAGAACTCTCTTCTTTCTTTTTAAGCTTTATCATGATCTGTTTATACTTTTGAAGATCGAAAGCTGAAACACACCAATTTAGAATGTCACGAGTAAAGTATAAAACATTCTTATTTTTGAAAATTTAAAATCGAATAATATTCCAAAAACTAGCGTAATAAAAATCTTAATTTATTTAACGTCAATTAAATAAAACATAAGCAGAAGTTTAAACTTCCAAGTAATAATAAACTAAAATTGTCACATAATATCTAAATAAAAATCATTTAAAATAATCAGAAAACTTCTCAACCACTCTCCAAATCTCACTGCTTGACTCATCAACTAGAACCCCTGTAAGATCATTTGTTTTTGTCCTTCTTTTTAAGCTTTCTCACGATATGCTCACCTGTTTGAAGATCAGAGATCATATACTGTTCCTTGTGGCAAACTCATCAAGATCAACCGATCAATTTTTATGTTTAGGGTAACTTAGTTTTCTACCCTTTTTTTGTCTTCTTTGCTTCATTTGGATTGCATGCAAGGTTTTCTTGCTTGCATGTGACCTTGTGATAATGCTAAACCATATTTTCCTAACCATATTTTGAAATCCAAGAGAATATTAAACCAAATTTCAAAATTTGGAGACTTCCTTAACTGAATTTCGAAATCTAGTGAGTTCTTGAACTATATTTCAAAATTTGATGAATTCCTAAATCAAATTTTGAAATCCGATGAGTTCCTAATCGAATTTTAAAATTCGACGAGTTTCTAAATCAAATTTTGAAATCAAGTTAATTCCTTAACCAAATTTTGTAATCTGGTGAGTTCTTTCACTGAATTTCAAAATCTGGTAAGTTCCTTAACCAAATTTTAAAATCCAGCAAGTTCATATATTAGTTGAGCTAAACCGAATTTTGAAATTTGGTGCTCTTCTAAACTAGATTTCAAAATTCAGTGCTTCTTTGAATTAGATTTCAAAATCCAATTAGTATTGAAACCATTCACCTTACGACTTCGAAATTTGGTGAGTATTTTTACAAACCAGATTTTGAAATCCAGTACATGCAAAATATAATAGAAATAAATATCTAATTCTCATTCAAAAAATAAAAGTATAAGCGAAAAAAAAAAGTGAATATGTGTACATGTTTCAAACAAAGATGAAAAAAAATGAAAGAATTTTCAAACGAAGATGAAAAAAATGAAGGAAAATGTTCAAAGAAGAAGAAACTAAAGTTGAACGCCATTCAAAGAAGATGAAAGTTGAAGTTGAAAAAGGAGGTAAACGTAAAAATAATTAAAAGTAAGGGAGAAAATTGCAAATCGTTCTTTTAATAATTTTCTCACGTAAAAATAAATTCCTTAAAACAATTTAAACAAATTAAAATAGTAAAGAAGAGGGAAAATTGCACAGGTAATTTTTATACTGGTTCGGATCACAAAGATCCTACATCCAGTTGTTAATCTCAACCGAGAATTAATGCTTCACTAGCACAAACCAACAAACTATTATAATCACAAAGAAAATAAAACAGTTTAAGGTTAGAACACCTCTCTTGTTACCCCAAGAGATGAAACTCACTTCCCTTGTGACCTACAAGGGATGAACACCTCCTCCGAATGCTTCATAAAGGATGATAGGCTTTCAAGTCAACAACAACAACACTCAATCACACTCCCTATGAAAGTTCTCGCTCTATGCCAACAACAACAACACTTAATCACACTACCTGTGAAAGTTCTCGCTTTATGCCAACACCCAAAGTTCTCAAAGCCACAGCACAAGGGTTCAACAAACCTTAGAACACTTATCATCGCATACTATAGATAAGAATTTAGAATAATACACTTTGTATATTTCGTATTTTAGAATGAGAGTCCCAATATAATTTATAGAGATCTCACTCAAGGATACCTTCAAAAATTCGTTGTCAACTAATTAATTGTAATAATTGATTATCCACTTATGGTAATTGATTATGCATTTAATGAATGCACAATGGTAAAAAGCTTGCTTAAAAATTCTCATAATTGCTCGTGATAATCAATTATGGCAAGTCATAATTAATTATTGATAATCAATTATTATAATTTGATAAAGGAAATAAAACAAAACATAACATAACATAAAATAAAAGTAAGACAAGATAAACATGAAGGCAAATTTTCATTAAGGGAATTAAAACAAAACATAACATAACATGAAGATTTTTGAAAAACTAAAAAAAAAAATGCAACAAACAAGACGCTAAAGCAATTTCTAGGATCCCCAAGTCCCTCTGATGAGTGTCGCGGCCCATACAAATTTGATTGCATATGAGAAATGCAGTATAGCTAGGAAATGACTCCTAGGTCGTCTCTCAAGGACCAATTTTGCAGTTCAGAATTTAGTCAAACACAAAAGGGGGGGGGGTTGAAAAGGTTTTGCAAAAACTAAAGAACTCAATAAAGACACAGATGCAAACAAACTAATTCAAGCTAGCATGGTAATTAAACTAACACTATTAAAAGCCTTAGACAACATTCAAACATCAAACACTGTTAAAAACTGATTAACAAACACAGTTAAAAATAATTAAACTCAACACTAACTCAAACACATTAAACTCAACCTATTAACTAAATTAATTAAAAACCAAAGAAACCAACAAGCCTAATTTAATCCTAGCAAATTACTTGACACAATAGCAATTAACAAATGAATTTAAAAGTCCAATTCGCCCATGAAAGAGCACATGGCCGTGAGTTATGTTTCAAAGGTCCAACTTCAAAATTCCATCTTCACTTAACCACCAAATGTGTTGTCTTTTGTCCCATGTGCACCAATTCTCAAAACAAATTAAAATATGCTTAAACCTCCAATTGAAAACCGTGCCTTAGCCTTCTCCATGCAGCAAAAATCTGGTTCCCAAAACCCAACCATCAAATACCGAGAGCTAGCAAGGAAATACTACAAAAAATGTTTCAAAAACCAATGTGCAAATGGAAGATACCGTGGGTGCTCCTACCAATGTGCCAAGTAAGCTAAACAAAATGAAAACAAACTCCAAAAACCTCTCATCACCCTTGCAAATCTCGGTAGAAACAATGCAAAAGCCAAAGCTCAAAGTAGAAACATTCTCTTAGTCAAAAGAAGCACCATGTATGTTTGCCCAAAAATGGTAAAGACTTAAATGCACTCCTCTCTATCTTCCCTTCCTTGTCCATTCGGCATTTCTCTACCAACAATCACCATTCAGCATTTTCTTCTTCCTCCCACCGAAAACACTCGCCCAAGAAACCCCATTTCAAGTTGCAACACCATTCAAGAACAATAAACCCACACTACTACTAATTCAACCCAAAACTCACATAGAACTCCATTTTTATCATCCAACCAAATAAAATGCAAGGAAAACTGTGAGCAACTACAACAATGGAAGAGGAAAACGAAAATATAAAGTCACTCAAACCCAACAACCACCATGGAAATGCAAGACAAGCTCCAAAGCTCAAGCTTCATATATCAAGAACAAGCAAATGGAAGTAGAAATGAACGGTTTTTCACCACCAATGAGCTAAGACAACAAAGAGTAAGTTAAGAGAAGAAGAAAATCTGCATCTTATTCATTGAAATGGCCAAAATCCAAAGCACCAAGCAAGCTCCCATGAGAGTATGTTCATACATGAAAACCCTAGGAGAGAAAAGTTGAAAACCGTGAGAATGAAGTGCTCTCTTTTGGTGGCTCGGTATACTCCCCTCATAAGACCGAGAATCCTCCCCAAGGTGGGGTCCACAACTAATTTAAAACCCTAACCTAAAAGATACATGTCCTACACATGGGTTTTTTTTACAAAATTGCCCTTAAAAGGGTCAAAAACACCTAATTCTAATTAAGGACTTCTAGAAAACGAAATTACAACTTTAATTAGAATCTAAATGACTAAATGTTGAGCCTTTGAATGTGTCACACCATATCCTAATGCTCCAGATGATGTTTCCACAACTTCTGTGCAACCAGAAATGCGCTTAATCAGCTCAAAAAATCCAAATTAGCACAATTACGAATTTCTGACCAAATTAAGCAGAATTCGGAAAACGGGGAAATAACAGACAATTAAACACAATTCCCTGGTTTATTTAAGTGAAATAAACTAAATACAGTTCAAGAAATAACGACTCATCACCCTCCTAAGCTCATAAAATCTCGCTTTGGGCAATGCTTTGGTGAAAGTATCAGCTAATTGATGCTTGGTATCAACATACTCTATCTCACAATCCTCCTTTTGGATATGGTCTCTAAAAAAGTGGTGCCTAATCTCTATATGTTTGGTTCTAGAGTGTATAATGGGATTCTTAGTAAGATTGATGACACTGGTGTTATCACACTTAAGAGGTATATTGTGAAGGTATATATCAAAATCCTCTAATTGTTGTTTCATCCATAATATTTGGGCACAACAGTTACCTACAACAATATACTCAGCCTCTGTGGTGGAAAGAGCTACACAAGCTTGTTTCTTAGAATTCTAGGAAACTAAGGAACTGCCCAAGAGGTGACATGTACCCCTAGTGCTTTTTCTATCTATCTTACAACCATCATAGTCTGCATCTGAAAACCCTACAAGACTAGGTTCAGCTCCACAAGGATACCACAACCCAAAAGATATAGTTCCTTTAACGTACTTAAGGATACACTTAATTGCGGTAAGGTGAGACTCTCTAGGACTAGCTTGGTACCTAGCATAAACACATACACTTTGCATGATATCTGGACTACTAGTAGAAAGATATAACAATGAACCTATCATGCCTCTATACAGAGTTTGGTTTACGGGAGTACTTGATTCATCCTTGTCAAGATAACATGATGTTGCCATAGGAATTGATGCCTCCTTTGCTTTATCAACTTCAAATTTTTTTAGGATTTCCCTACAATATTTAGTTTGGGAAAGAAACATACCTTCTTTCATTTGCTTGATTTGTAAACCAAGGAAGAATGTCAATTCACCCATCATTCACATCTCAAACTCACCCTGCATAGTCTTAGCAAAATCCTGGCAAAGAGATTTATTAGTTGATCCAAATATAATATCATCAACATATACCTGATAAGTATAATATGTTTTCCTACTCTTTTTATAAACAATGTGGAATCAACTTTACTTCTATTAAATTTATTTTCTAGCAGAAAATTGCTATGCCTTTTATACCAAGATCTAGGTGCTTGTTTTAAACTGTAAAGAGCTTCTTTAACTTAAAGATGTGATTTGGATATTTATAATCTTCAAAACCTGGTGGTTGTTCCACAGATACATCTTCTTTTAGATAACCATTTAGGAAAGCACTTTTAACTTCCATTTGATATAATTTAAATTTCATAATAGATGCATAAGCAAGAAGTAGGCGTATTGGTGATATACCTTCTTCTTCATCATAATCAATACCTTCTTCTTGAATATATCCTTTAGCAACAAGCCTAGCTTTATTCTTGGTGATATTTCCATCTTCATCCAATTTGTTTCTGAACATCCATTTAGTTCCTATCACTTGATGAGTGCTTTCTCTCGGGACTAACTCCCACACTTGATTCCTTTGAAACTGGTTAAGTTCATCTTGCATTGCTACACACCATTGATCATCTTCTAGAGCTTCCTTGACGTTCATAGGTTCTAATCATGCAAAAGTTTGCTAAGCTTCTACGAGTACTTACCCCTTTTGAGATATCTCCAATAATATTGTCTAATGATAATCCTCAGGGTTGTTGCCATGTCTTAGCTAAATCTTCAAGTTGATTATTTGTCTCATCAATTATTTTCTCTTGCAAGTCTTTTTCTTCACTTGCATCTGATTCACATGACTCGAGAGGTTTCTCCTCAAGGTCCATAATTTCATCAAAGACAACATGCATAGATTCTTTAATTTCAAATGTTCTTCGATTAAAAACTCTATATGCTTTACTAGTTAGAGAATAACCAAGAAATATAGCTTCATCATATTTTGAATTAAATTTACCCAAATTTTGTTTTCTATTATTTAAAACAAAACATTTGTATCCAAATATTCTCAAATGAGAAACGTTAGGCTTTCTTTCCTTTAAATAATTCATAAGGAGTACATTTTAAAATAGGACGAATAGGCATTCTTTTAAACCATAACATGCAGTACTCAGAGCGTCAGCCCAAATTTTTTTTGGAATATTTGATTCATTCAATAAAGTTCTTACAAGTTCTTTGTTGATGGGTCGACAAGTGTACCGAATCGCTCAAGTAATATAAAATGGTAAGATCAAGTATCGTGTCCCAAGAGACTCTCGACACTAGACAATCGTGTGGTAACTGTTGGAAGTCCCACATCGACTAGAGATAAGGCTAATTTATAATATATAAGTGAGCTGCAAACCTCACCTTACAAGCCGGTTTTGTGGGTTTGAGTTAGGCTTTAAAACCCACTTTATAATATGGTATCAAAGCCATCGTTAAAAGCCTATCCTAGCGATATTTGTTGTTTGTTGGGCATAGTGTTCCACCTGCTATCGGACCACCCATTAATGTCTAGTCCCACGCTCGAGATGTATCTACCTCGACGTGAAGGGAGTGTGTTGGAAGTTCCACATCGACTAGAGATAAGGTTAATTTATAATATATAAGTGAGGTGCAAAACTCACCTTACAAGCCGATTTTGTAGGGTTGAGTTAGGTGATAACGGTCTAAAAACCGTTATTTTCATGCATAAATTTGATATCAAAACACACCCTTTTGCATAAATTTCAAGTAAAACTCTTAAGTTGTGTCACACGAGAGTCAAAAGTTGTTTTTAGAGATATTATTCTTGTTTTGCAATGCTTTGCAGGGGTTTTTGATGAGAATTGAAGATGGAAATGAAGTAGGAAGGTCATAGACTCAAGAATGAAGGAGAAAAAGGAAGAAAAGAAGAGTTTGTGGACCGCTCAAGCGTCAATTCCAACGCTGAGCGTCCAGAACGACAAGAGGCAAAGTGCTCAGCGGTCAAATGTGACACCTGGGCAATATTGTTCTATGTGACATTTGAATAGTAGAGAGTGGAGTGATTCCTTAAACACTTGAGTAATTGAGTGAAATACTTGCTTGGTGAGAATTGTTGTAATCCATGTGTACATCTATGTTTAGTGGATTGATCATTCATGAATAAAACATCTGTTGGAAAATATTTAAGTATGTGAACTAGATTGGATTGAAAGCATGCATGCATTTTCGTAGGATGCCACTGACAATCTGAATTGAAAAATAACTTGTTGTAAAGAAGAGGATTTTGAAAAGAGTAAAACTATTTGTTGAAAAAGTGGAAGGCCAAGTTTTGTTTTGTTTGCTTGAGGACAAGCAAAGTTTTAAGTTTGGGGTTGTAATGACGGTCTAAAAACTATTATTTTCATGCATAAATTTGATATCAAAAAACACCCTTTTTGCTTAGAATGAGCTTAGAATCAAGTAAAACTCTGAAGTTGTGTCACATGAGAGTCAAAAGCTGTTTTTAGAGATATTATGCTTGTTTTGCATTGTTTTGCAGGGTTTTTTTTATGAGAATTGAAGATGGAAATGAAGTAGGAAGGTCATAGACTCAAGAATGAAGGAGAAAAAGGAAGAAAAGAAGAGTCTGTGGACCGCTCAAGCGTCAATTCCAACGTTAAGCGTCCAGAACGACAAGAGGCAAACCGCTCAGTGGTCAAATGTGATGCCTGGGCGGTGGCGTGGAATGAGGCAAACCATTGAGCGGCCAACATTGGCGCCTGGGCGGTTGTCTGTTTTTATATTTTGGATTCTGAGATCTTTCTGTTATCTTTTTGGCTTATATATAGCCTTAGTCCGAATCCAAATGTAATTCTTTTGGTAGAGAGACACGTCCAAAGCTGTCCTACACACCTTGGAGGAGGTTTCTGGGATGCTTAGGCTCCACTATATCAAATCTAGGGTTTGCTTTTCCATTCTTCCATTATATTTCATCTAGTTTCACCATGATTATGGTGAACTAAACCCTTTGGTTGTTGGGGAACAATGTAATCTTTTGAAACTCTCATATATCCAAATTCTTATTTACTTTATATGCTTGCATATGTTTGATTTATCAATTGTTGGGTTCTTTACCTGTATTTAATGCTTTTACCGTTTAACTCATTCGGTAGATGTTGTTTGTCTTTATTGATACGGGGACGTACAATAATGTCATGAACTGGGAAGAATTCCTTGATTATGCTAATACCGCCTAGGGATAGGGGTAGGACGATCAATTGTGTTTTGCTTCTGTTTATCATGCATTATTAATTACTAGAGGAGGCTAGGGATAACAAGCCGATAATTAGTAATAGGCTCTTTTCACCAAGGGATTGGATTAAGGGTAGAACAAAAAAGTTTGCATGGCAATATGATAAATAAGGAAAGTGATGGGTGTCGCAACCCACACAAATTTAATGTGCATAAAGAATTAGGTCAGACACGAAGTGGGGGGTGGTTGTTGAAGAGTTTTGTGAATGTGGATAAACAAAATTAAAATACGGATGCAAACAGAAATGTAAACAGAAATCAAACACATAATGAAAGTGGTTGGTCATTAACTTGATTACTAAGCTTCCAATCACATATTAAACACAAGTACACACACACAACTCTAATCCAAATCCAACACGAATCATCCAACTAAGCGAAGGCTAATTCAGTGTTCAGAATTGCAAACTAAGCGAATGCAATGCGCAAATCTAATCAGTCATGCACCATTTAGTTTAATCAACTAAGCGAAGATTAAACACCGATTAGGCAACTAAGCGTATACCCAATCGCAAGCACACAACAGATTAAATATTGAGCCAAATCAGAGCAACAGTAAACACAAAAATAGTCCAAGAAATCTTAAGGAAACAAAGCAATTTTATTAATGACCAACCCACTAACCTAAGCTAACATCACAATTAAATTATCACTATCGGACAGAATAGACAACATGGTGAACGAAAAACATTAAACCGAACAGTTGTAATGCAAAGTGTTTGAACTAATTAAAATGCAGCAAGTAATAAAGAAACACTTGGCTAAAAATGAAATGCACATATGAACCAATTGAAATGCAAGAAAGAAATCTAAAATGCATCTTCGTGAATTAAAATGCAACGCGCCAGCTAGTAGTCAAATGCAAGATCCAGCTCGAAAATGAAATATTCAATGCAAAAGTTTTGGAACCTATTTAAATGCAAGTAAAACATGTTACGGGACCTATTCAAATGCAACAAGCAAAACGAAATTCTAACTTATAGAATAAAAGGAAATGAAAATTGCATGAATAATAAAACAAATGACACTTTGCAACACCACATGGCAGCTTTCACCGTGTGCACTTTTCCTGGACATTACCGTGTGCAACAAAAGTCCAATGGACATAAAATCAAAGAGATACTATGTGAGGGTGTTGCACCGTTTCTTCCATCCTGAAGCCATTCCCATGTGGACCGCTCCCATCATTCAGCAATGCCATTTCTCATTTAAATAAAAACCAAGATGAAAGAAAACTTAGCAAAAAGGTGTGACAGTTGCTTATTCTAGGAATATTGAAGGTGCTTCTCCATCTTGAATCACAAACTCTGCACCGTACAGCTGCTTCTACCTAATCACTTCTCCATTTCCAAATAAATAAAAGAAATGGAATGTTATCCTACGGTTGCCAAGCGTGAATGGCTATCCAAAATAAAAATGCTTTTTAACTCCAAAGGTTAATATCACCATGTGCACAGCAAAATGAAAATGCTCGTGAGTTATGTCAACTATGATGCAGCGCTGCACAAAAATAAAGAGAAGAGAAAAATGCTTCTTCCAAAGTCATAAAAGTTCCAGCCCTGCACTTTCATTCATCCGAAATCCATGGTTCAAAGAAGAAATAAAACTCTGTAAAATAATATGTTCCAAAACCAAGTGAAGTTAAATGACGGCTGCAGCACCTTGGAAGATCCTATGGCCATTCATCCGTTCTTCATCCATCAAAAAAATTCAAGAGCCTAATGGAAAGGTATGACAGAAAAATGAAGTAGAATTTTGGGATGAAGAGATTTGGTGTGAGAGAAGAAAGATTGATATTATGAAAGTGTGTGTGTAAGTGTGTAGGTGTGTAGGTGTGTATGTGTAAGGTGATGTGGAGAGTGGGGTGTGAAAAGAAAAATATGGTGGTGACAAAGAAAAAAATGTGAGATTATTTTGGACCATTGGGCCAAGGATTAAAAAGTTAATTTGGGGGTGCAAATAGTAAAACGAAATAGTATTTTTTATTTTTTTTATTTATTTATTTTTTTTATTTATTTATTTTTTTATTTTTTTTATTTTGTGATGAATTTTATTTACCCGGACAAAATGGGAAGTCGCCATCTGTCGCAACCGGAAATCCCGACGGGAAGACGATCCAAAAAAGAAAATCGTTTTTGAAAAAGAGATTGGAGTCGCCACCATAGTTTATTCTGGAAAAACTACGAAGAAACCATAAAAGGGGAAGGCAAGGTATACGAAAACCACATTTTAGGTTCGGGAGTCGGTTACGTGTAGGGAAAGGTATTAGCACCCTACAACGCCTGCCCGAAGGCAGTACCCTTAATTTAATACGCGAATTTGATGTGGTTTGCAAAATGTTTAATTTCCCCTAAAAAATAAAACTATAAAGAAACAAAATATTTTTTATTTTTTTGTGCCCGACAAAGATTGTCCTTGCTCCTATGTATTCTCAGTCAGACTGAGAAATTAGGGTTACGTAGTTTTAGTAAATTGTTTGGAAGATTTGTTTGAGAAATTGTTGGAAAATTTGTTTGCAAAAGATTTGGATTTTTTTTGGATTTTTGGAAAGTAAACCTGACAAGGACTGACCTTGCTCCTACGTATATGCACGCTTGGTGGAGAATCAAGGATCACGTAGTTCTGGCAATTATGTTTGTTTGTTTTGAAAATGGATGATTTTATAATTTTTTTGAAGATTTTATATTTTTTATATTTTTGAGAAAAAAGGAGGTAAGGTCTTAGCACATGCTTAAACCTTTAAAACATTTTTTATTTATTATTATTATTATTTTTATTAGAAAAGAAAAGGTTTTAGCACAAGGACGATGCGTGCAATCACGCATGTGCTAGAACCCTCAAGATGCAACAAAACATATTATAATGCATGAAAACAAAATTAAAGCAGTAAAAACGAATCTGCTACAGTAAATACGAAAATACAGAAAACATTAAATACAGAAAAATGTAAGATAATAAATACAGAAAATAGTAAAACAGAAAATTAAATCACATTAATACCTAATAACAACAATACAGAAAATACAAAATTTCAGAAACAAAAATTGCAGTAATACAGAAACAGTGAAAACAAAATATATAAATACAAAAAATAATAAAACAAAAAACAGTAAATTGAAAAATACAGAAATAAGATCAGAATTGCAGCAGTTGAAATTAAATCAACAGTAAAACAAAATTGGAGCAGAAAAATGAAAATACAGCATACAAAAAACAAAAAAACGAAATTGAAACAGAAAAACGAATTTACAGAAAAAGAGAAATAGTAAAACGAAAGCAAAAACAGAAACTGCAGTTATTTAGAACACGAAGGAGAATCTCTTAGCTATGGAAGAAAACCTTGTTGTGAGAAGAGGTAGATGAGAGGTAAAGAAGATGAACTTGGAGTAGAAATTTGGTACGAGATTTAATGGAAAGGTATGAGAGAAAAATGAAGTAGAATTTTTGGATGAAGAGATTTTGGGTGAGATCAGAAAGATGGATATTATTAAAGTGTGTGTGTAAGTGTGTAGGTGTGTAGGTGTAAGGTGATGTGGAGAATGGGATGTGAAAAGAAAAATATGGTGGTGAGAAAGAAAAAAATGTGAGATTATTTTGGGCCATTGGGCCAAGGATTAAAAAGTTAATTTGGGGGTGCAAATAGTGAAACGAAATAGTATTTTTTTATTTTTTTTATTTATTTTTTTATTTTTTTTATTTTTGTGATGAATTTTAGTTACCTGGACAAAATGGGAAGTCGCCATCTGTCGCAACCGGAAATCGCGACGGGACGACGATCCAAAAAAGAAAATCGTTTTTGAAAAAGAGATTGGAGTCGCCACCATAGTTTATTCTGGAAAAACTACGGAGAAACCATAAAAAGGGAAGGCAAGGTCTACGAAAACCACATTTTAGGTTCGGGAGTCGGTTACGTGTAGGGAAAGGTATTAGCACCCTACAACACCTGCCCGAAGGCAGTACCCTTAATTTAATACGCGAATTTGATGTGGTTTGCAAAATGTTTAATTTCCCCTAAAAAAATAAAACTCTAAAGAAACAAAATATTTTTTATTTTTTTGTGCCCGACAAGGGACCTAGCTCCTACGTATTCTCAGTCAGACTGAGAAATCAGGGTTACGTAGTTTTAGTAAATTGTTTGGAAAATTTGTTTGAGAAATTGTTGGAAAATTTGTTTGCAAAAGATTTGGATTTTTTTTGGATTTTTGGAAAGTGAACCTGACAAGGACTGGCCTTGCTCCTACGTATCTCCACGCTTGGTAGAGAATCAAGGATCACGTAGTTTTGGCAATTATGTTTGTTAGTTTTGAAAATGGATGTTTTTATATTTTTTTTGAAGATTTAATATTTTTCATATTTTTGTGAAAAAAGGAGGTAAGGTCTTAGCACATGCTTAAACCTTTAAAACATTTTATTTATTTATTATTATTATTATTTTTTAGAAAAGAAAAGGTTTTAGCACAAGGACGATGCGTGCAATCACACATGTGCTAGAACCCACAAGATGCAACAAAACATATTATAATGCATGAAAACGAAATTAAAACAGTAAAAACGAAACTGCTACAGTAAATACGAAAATACAGAAAACATTAAATACAGAAAAAAGTAAAATAATAAATACAGAAAATAGAAAAACAGAAAATTAAATCACATTAATACCTAATAACAGCAATACAAAAAATACAGAATTTCAGAAACAAAAATAGTAGTAATACAGAAACAGTGAAAACAGAATATATAAATACAAAAAATAGTAAAACAGAAAACAGTAAATTGCAAAATACAGAAATAAAATCAGAATTGCAGCAGTAGAAAATAAAATCAACAGTAAAACAAAATTGGAGCAGAAAAACTAAAATACAGCATACAGAAAATAAAAAAACGAAATTGAAACAGAAAAACGAATTTACAGCAAAACAGAAATAGTAAAACGAAAGCAAAAACAGAAACTGCAGTAATTTAGAACACGAAGGAGAATCTCTTAGCTATGGAAGAAAACCTTGTTGTGAGAAGAGGTAGATGAGAGGTAAAGAAGATGAACTTGGAGTAGAAATTTGGTACGAGATTTAATGGAAAGGTATGAGAGAAAAAAGAAGTAGAATTTTTGGATGAAGAGATTTGGTGTGAGAGAAGAAAGATGGATATTATGAAAGTGTGTGTGTAAGTGTGTAGGTGTGTATGTGTAAGGTGATGTGGAGAGTGGGGTGTGTGAAAAGAAAAATATGGTGGTGAGAAAGAAAAAAATGTGAGATTATTTTGGGCCATTGGGCCAAGGATTAAAAAGTTAATTTGGAGGTGCAAATAGTAAAACGAAATAGTATTTTTTATTTTATTTATTTATTTATTTATTTATTTTAATTTTTCTGATGAATTTTATTTACCCGGACAAAATGGGAAGTCGACATCTGTCGCAACCGGAAATCGCGACGGGACGACGATCCAAAAAAGAAAATTGTTTTTGAAAAAGAGATTAGAGTCGCCACCATAGTTTATTCTGGAAAAACTACGGAGAAACCATAAAAAGGCAAGGCAAGGTCTACGAAAACCAGATTTTAGGTTCGGGAGACGGTTACGTGTAGGGAAAGGTATTAACACCCTACAACGGTTGCCCGAAGGCAGTACCGTTAATTTAATACGCGAATTTTATGTGGTTTGCAAAATGTTTAATTTCCCCTAAAAAATAAAACTCTAAAGACACAAAATATTTTTTATTTTTTTGTGCCCGACAAGGATTGACCTTGCTCCTACGTATTCTCACTCAGATTGAGTAATCAGGGTTACGTAGTTTTAGTAAATTGTTTGGAAAATTTGTTTGAGAAATTGTTGGAAAATTTGTTTACAAAAGATTTGAATTTTTTTTGGATTTTTGGAAAGTGAACCTGACAAGGAGTGGCCTTGGTCCTACGTATCTCCACTCTTGGTGGAGAATCAAGGATCACGTAGTTCTGGAAATTATGTTTGTTTGTTTTGAAAATGGATGTTTTTATATTTTTTTTGAAGATTTTATATTTTTTATATTTTTGAGAAAAAAGGAGGTAAGGTCTTAGCACATGCTTAAACCTTTAAAACATTTATTTATTTATTATTATTATTATTTTTTAGAAAAGAAAAGGTTTTAGCACAAGGACGATGCGTGCGATCACACATGTGCTAGAACCCTCAAGATGCAACAAAATATATTATAATGCATGAAAACGAAATTAAAACAGTAAAAACGAAACTGCTACAGTAAATACGAAAATACAGAAAACAGTAAAATAATAAATACAAAAAATAGTAAAATAGAAAATTAAATTACATTAATACCTAATAACAACAATACAGAAAATACAGAATTTCAGAAACAGAAATTGTAGTAATACAAAAACAGTGAAAACAGAATACAGAAATACAGAAAACAGTAAAACAAAAAATAGTAAATTTCAAAATACAGAAATAAAATCATAATTGCAGCAATAGAAAATAAAATCAACAGTAAAACAAAATTGGAGCAGAAAAACGAAAATACAGCATACGAAAAACAAAAAAATGAAATTGAAATAGAAGAATGAATTTACAGCAAAACAAAAATAGTAAAACGAAAGCAAAAACAGAAACTGCAGTAATTTAGAACACGAAGGAGAATCTCTTAGCTATGGAAGAAAACCTCGTTGTGAGAAGAGGTAGATGAGAGGTAAAGAAGATGAACTTGGAGTAGAAATTTGGTATGAGATTTAATGGAAAGGTATGAGAGAAAAATGAAGTAGAATTTTTGGATGAAGAGATTTGGTGTGAGAGAAGAAAGATGGATATTATGAAAGTGTGTTTGTAAGTGTGTAGGTGTGTAGGTGTGTATGTGCAAATTTAATAAGAAGAGTAGATATAAGAGAGTGGATAAGATGAAATTGTAAACCCAAACAACTCCATTCATCCATACATTTTTCTTGCCAATTGAATCAACTTAATTTTGCACGTGTACTTTTTGTTTTTGCATTCAAACCACAAGTTAATTTTCTCTACAAGTCTTACAATATTGATTTACACGAAAGATAAGGCCTTTGAGTCCTTTGGGAGAATGATATTGGATTTACCAATTATATTACTTGATACGAACTGGTATACTTTCCAGGGGTTTAACACGTTTTTGGCGCTGTTACCGGGGACTCGTGGTTTAACTTTTAGAGTAGTGTAAATTGATTAAATTTGACTTGATTTTATATTTATTTTTATTTTTTATCTAATAAATGTTTTCTTGGGTTTTGTGCCTAACGTTTGCAGGATGCAGTATGGACAAGAATTTGATTATATGGGAACTCAATTCTACCAAAATGATTTCAACCATTGGTGGGAACCTCATTCAATCATGGATCAAAGCAAATTTGGTCAAGCTGTCGAGCAACAAATTACTCCACTCAAGGAGAACATAAATTCTGACGACGAATTTCTTCATTGGATCACATGTATGAATACGTCATTCATTAGAAGTATTGAGGAGATGCGACAACGTGAGGAGTTACGAGAACGTCAAAGACAACAATATCGTCCTTCACTTGAAGAAGTAGAACGTCAAAGGCAACAATATTCTCCTACACTTGAAAAAAGAGAAACATTGTGGGAAGTTGAACAACGTTTACGACAAAAACAATTCTCTATACCAAGAGAAATGTTGAGGGAAGCTGAACAACCTCTTTGGCAGCAACAATCATCTTTGCCAAGAGAAACATTGGGGCAAGTTGAACTACATTTATGGCAGAACCAACTCTCGTGCATAATGAAGTCTTTGGATTATAGGGGTAATACTGAAGTTAACCCTAGGAAGGAATGCCAAGCTACTATTTCTGAAAGTGATAAGGTTGTTGATGAGAAGAAAATAGAGATAGAGGAGGAAAAGATAAAGAGAGTTGTAGAGGGAGAAGAAACAGAAAGGTTGAGCGAGGGAGAGAAAGATGAGGAGAGAGAAAAAAAGTGGTTGAGAGAAAAGAAAAAAAGAAAAAAAGTGCGAAAATAAAAAAGAAGAAATCAAGGAAAAGTAAAAAGATAAAGTTAAGGAAGGAAAAGATTGAGAAAAAGAGGAAGAGAGGAAAAAAGAAAATATCATATGCAAAACCCCTTCCTCATCAGAAGAAAAATCATAGGAAGGAAAAGAAGTTTAAGTGCTTTATGGAGATTTTCAAGAAATTGGAGATTAAAGTTCCTATGATTGATACATGGAAACATTTGCTTGGTTCGATCAACCTTTTAAAGAGATTCAGTAGGAAGAAGAAAAAGAAAAGAATATCAAGTAAGAAGAATATCAACACCTACTGATGGGTGTATGCTGGGGGTCATCCCAGTTGTTGTAATATATTAGTTTTATTTTATTTTGGTCATGTAATTCTTGGATTTTTAAATAATTTTTGGGTAGCATCTACTGAGTGTTACTAATTTTTATGTATCTCACTGACGGGTACAGAAAAGTACACCTACTGATGGGTGTTGGGAGGCACTTACTGATGAGTGCTAGAAGGTTTGGGTTAGGCTCGTGACGTTAAACAAGCGCTACCTGGGAGGCAACCCAGTTGATTGATTTATTATTGTTGCATGTTTTAATACTGTTCTAGTTGCATTTAGGGCTTAATTGTTGCATAAGTGAGTAAAGTGAGTGGGAATTGTATTTAGGGTTTAATTGTTGCATTTTAGAAAATCCATTCTCTATCACTTTTGCATCATTCATAATCCAAGTTTGGGGTTTTTGAGAGAGCACTGCATTCAAGGTCTCTCCACCCCAAGGACAGGTTGTTATTGTCGAGATGATCATAGGCATGTATGACACACCTCCTGCTCATAGGTGAACGATGGATGAGTTCAACAACAGAGTGGCTTGGCCAGAGCAGGCACAGGGGAGTGGAGCTGGAGCAGCTGAAGGTCTAGTCAGGGAGGATGATGACAGGAATGATAACTTTGAGGATGCAGAGGCTGGAGAGGATGAGGACTCCGATGACGACATGGAGTGATATGACATCTACTGATGGATGCCAATGCTTAGAACACGGGTTTTATCTTGCACTTTTGTATTTTGTTTTTTTTTTTAGAATAGGTTAAATTGTGATTGTCAGTGTCTATGCTTGGCTTGAACACTAATTCTAAAAATGTTTGACTGAATGAAATGCATGATGAATCTATTTGATGATGATTGGATGTGGATCATGATTGAGTTGTGTTGCATGTTGATATCCAGGTGAAAAGTTCACTAGCTATGTGAACAGATGTGTGAAGATTTATGATTGTGGTTATGATGCTAAGCAGGGTGTATGAAAGAATAATATGTGAGAAAGCATATTGTGTGAGGTATTGAGCTCCAAAATATTCATTGTTATATGTACTGTTCACCAGAAAACATGAATGATATTGCATGCTTATGTCATATGATCAAGGCCATTGTTGGAAGCCCTTACTTAGCCAAATTTTCACCTAAATTGATTAGAACCATGTGTTCTACCCTTTTTTAACCTTGGCCTTAAACAGGATGAAAATCCTTGCTTTGAAATTATTTACCTTGAGTTGGGTTGAGAATAGTTGTTAAAAAGGTTCAAGTTTGGGGTTGTTGGGAAAATTTGAATGGCAAAAAGAAAGGCATTGAGCTCAAGTGTTGAAAAAGAGAAATGCATGAAGAAAAGAAAAAGCATGAAAGATAAGTTCAATGTAAAAATATAAGGAAAGGGAAGAAGTTAGGAATGAGTGAGATTGGTTAAAGAAAGAGAGTTTGTGCTTGAAATTTAAATGTTAAATTAGGTCTCTTGACTCAAGGATTTTGTGATCCAGAAAAACCAATTTTTCTTGTTAGCTTAGCCTCATTATAAGCCTTGGAAAAGTCCTTGTGATGGCATTGACATGTAAGAATGTTGATTCTATTAGATGAAGGGCAATTTTGTTTCATGTGACATGTGAATAGTAGAGAGTGGAGTGACTTCTTAAATACTTGAGTGATTGAGTGAAACACTTACTTGGTGAGAATTGTTGAATTCTATGATTACATCTATGCTTAGTTGATTGATCATTCATAAATAAAACATATGTTGGGAAATATGTGATCATGTGAACTGAGTTGAATAAAAAGCATGTATACATCTTGATTTGATTCCACTGAAAATCTGAATTGAGTAGTTTTTGTCATAGGAAAAATGAATTTTGGGATTATTGAACTATTTGATGAAAAAAGTGGAAAGGCAAGTTTTGTCTTGTTTACTTGAGGACAAGAAAAGTTCTAAGTTTGGGGTTGTGATAACGGTCTAAAAACCGTTATTTTCATGATTAAATTGATATCAAAATACACCCTTTATGGTTTAGAATGAGCTTAGAATCAAGTAAAACACTTAAGTTGAGTCATTTGACAGTCAAAAGCTGTTTTTAGAGATATTATGCTTGTTTTGCAGGGTTTTGATGAGAATTAAGAATGGAATTGAAGAAGGAAGGTATTAGACTCAAGAAAGAAGAAGAAAAATGAAGAAAAGAAGAGTCTATGCACCGCTCAGCGTCAAAATGCATCGCTGAGCGCCATTGTTCGAGGGAAAGTCACTGTCTGGCGCCCAGGCGGTGACGCTGAGGTCCAGAGCGATTAGAGGCAAACCGCTCAGCGGTGAAACTGACCGCTGAGCGGTGGTGCGGTGATGGGTGTCGCACCCCATGCAAATTTAATGTGCATAAAGAATCCGAGCAATTCTAGGCATGGCAAAATGATCAGTCAGCTCAAGAGGTGAATCAAAAGCAACAAAACCTCACAGATGCACTATCATTGTTTCTCTCAAGTGTCTAGGATAAACAATTTCAACTCAATGTACTCAAGAAGGCAAACACAAATAGTCTTGGCAAGCCTCTAATATCAACACTCAAAACATATGCATTTTCAAATCAAAAGGTCTTTTATGGATGTAATGGGGCCAAGGACAAGGGAGGATATAATATGAATGAGAAGCTACAAACCAAAAGGAATAGAGGAGCAATGGGGAACAAGTGTAAACACATTCAAACACACCTAAAACCTCTAATTCAATCCTCTTCTTGACTCCATTATTCACACAATTTTTTTTTTAATTTTTCTCATTTTTCTGTATTTTTTTTTCTTCATCTTGTCTCTTTTCTTTTCTCTCTATCTAGGACACAACTCTAAGAGACAAGACACACAACATATTTACAAAACAAAAGTAAGAAGAGGAACCAACTAGCCAATTCTCTTAATCTCCCAAGAGACCACACTTATTCCCAAAACAATTCCAAAGCTCCAAAATTCCCTAAGGTTAAGGTAATCATGGTTTCTCACTTAGGGCTAGTGGATAAGCTTCAAAGCAAAGAAATGGGGAAAGTATAGGCTCAAAGGGGCTCTCAAAGGATCAAAACAGGGTAGGCTCATCTGGCTAGAGAGGCTCAACAACAAAACTGCCTTTATCACTTCCAAACATGCATATCAATCAAGAATCATCAAAAAGAGTCAAGCCAAAGCATATGTGCAAGCAATCAAGAGACATATCACACACAAGAAAGAATATCAAGTGGCTCAATTCTCACGCAGGGTATTTCTGTCACAATCAATTCAACTCTCAAACATCATAATCATCTTCCAAGCAGAGAAAAACAAGGATTTCAAGCTAATCAGAGTATCAATGAAGTGAAAGACAAGTCTACAACCTAAACAAAGTCCAAAAATCAAGAGAAACATGCAAAACTGTACACAAGACAAAACATAAACTACCTAGAAAACAAAAAAAATTTAACGCAGAAAACATAAACTAATCAAAGCACATGATCATTAGGGACATGATCATTAGGGACATGAGGAGGTTTCATTGAAGAGCAAATGGTGTAGAACTCCTCCAAATGTCTATGTGGGCATTCACCTGCAGAACCATAAAACCTAGGCAGCAAATCTATCAGTCCAGAGGTAAGAACGCATGAACATCATCCTCACTAAGTGAAGCTGGCTCCCAAAGAGCACTCTCAAGAATGGGGGAATGAGTCATATTGTTCTCAACATAGAAATCAGCGGAATATGCATGAGAAGCAATATCAGAGTCAGATGCAGAAGGAGAATCAAAGTCATGGACATAGGTAGAAGAAGCAGTATTCACAAAATCAAAATAGGTAGACATGTAGAAAGAAAAGGGAAAAGAAGAATGAAAATGCTAAAAATTACGAAACAACAAACACAACACAATTAAACATGCAACACACAATAACGAACACATAAAACAGAACATCACATCACAACACAAGACAAAACACAACACACACTAACACAACAAAGACCTAAAACCGAACTGTTGGTCCCCGGCAACGGCGCCAAAATTTTGATGGGTGTCGCACCCCATGGAAATCTAATGTGCATTAAAGAATGCAGCATAGACTAGGAAGTGACTCCTAGGTCGTCTCTCAAGGACCAAATGTGGTTTGAGAATTAGGTCTAACACGTAGTGGGGGGGGGGGGTTGGTGAAAAAGTTTGTGAATGCGGATGAATTAAATTAAAATACGGATGCAAACAATAATGTAAACACAGATGTAACCAAAAATGGAAACAGAAATGTAAAAACGGAATGTGAAAACGGTTGGTCATTAACTCAATTACTATGCTTCCTATCCTAGATTAATGACAAGTACACACTACTCTAATCCAAATCCAACACGAATCACCCAACTAAGCGAAGGCTAATTCGGTCTTCAAAATTGAAAACTAAGCGAATGAAATGCTCAAATCCAATCAGTCATCCACCATGCAGTCTAATCAACTAAGTGAAGATTATACACCGATTAGGCAACTAAGCGTATACCTAATCGCAGGCACACAACAGATTAAATATTGAGCTAAATCAGAGCAGCAGTATGACAATTAAAGTGCAAGAGTCTCATGAATAAACTACTCTAGCCTCTAATCCAACATAGCTAACCGACTAAGCGAAGGTCAATCATGCTATCATAATCGCGTACTAAGCGAACGCAATGCACCTATTCCACCCTATGTGTTCTATACAGATCGATCAACTAAGCTAATATACAATCACCAACTGGGCAGCTAAGCGTATACCCATTGCAAGAACACAATCAGATTTCCTAGAATGCTAGGCAGAGCAGAATAAACACAAGAACAGTCCAAGAAATCTCAAGGAAACAAATCAATTTTATTAATGACCAACCCAACTAACCTAAGCTATCATGACAGCTAAATTATCACTACCAAAAATACTAAACAACATTAAAATAAATGAAAATGCTAAACCCAACACTATAACAAACAATTATCTAACACAGTTAAAATTATTAAAATGCAACACTAAATTAAGAAAATGAAAAACAACTCAAAATGCAATGTAAAATATTTTAAAGCTAAATAAAATAAGCAAACATAATTTCCTACCAACTCACGTGACATGTGCATCTACCAAAATGCCTTGAATATGAATATTGAAAGTGCCTCCTAACGTCAGACGTGACACCACTCCTTTTTTTTTTAATTCTAAATAACACTACCATTAAAAGAGAGAAAAGAAATCCCATGTGGGTGGCCAATGAAATCAACGCCTCATGTGCCTTCTGTTGCAGACGTCTGTGAGCATCCTTCAACCCAACTCCCATTAAATCACTTTGCTACTTCTTAAAAACAAAACTAATTGCTAAAAATTTAGCAGCTTGCACGTCCCATCCTTGACTCCCATTCTTCAATGAATAAAAGAAATTGCATTACTGCCAACCGTCCCATCATCACAAGCATCATCTACTTCTACCTAATCTACTTTTGATTTCATAAAATAAAGAAAAGAAAAGAGAACTAATCTTTGAGCGTTTCTTGATCAAAATCCTTTTTTTAAAGAAATTGAAATGAACTTCACCATGTGATCTGCAGCCGTACATCTACGACCTATTTCCAATCTTAGAGAAATGAAAGCTCAAGGAATCTAATCATCGGACCCCACAACCATGTTCATTCGGCCAGAAAAACCGTGAGTGACGTTGCTGCAGCTTGCAAGAAATCAACACCTCCTCCAATTTCAAATGCCAATGACCGTGTGTGCAGCTTGCTATAAAGGAAAAATCAATTGCTTTTTTTTTCTCCCAAAATCACCGTCTCTCTATGCTAAAGGAAAGAATGTAAATAGATAAATTAAACGGGTGGTGTCCAATCCGCAAGCAGCTGCTTGTGCTGCAGCACACCAATCACCGTGCTCTTCACAAAATAAAATAAAATTGGACAATTGCTTCTTCATTCAATCATAATCAAACACTACAGACATTTTTTTTCAGCAAAAGCTCTCTCTAAAAAGAACAACGTTCAAAGACCAAGGCTCCCAAAAAAAAATGAAGTGTCGGCTGCCTTTTTCTAGCTAAGGCCGAGAGTCTTAAAAAATAGGGGTGGGGTCCACCCTAAAATAAAAACCCTAGGCCATGTGTCCTCCTACTATTGGACCCATCATAAATTTACAAACATTGGTCCAATGTGCACAAGTTTAATTAAAACAATCTAGACTACTAAGTTACAATATAATTAAATTTGAAATGTCTTTATGTAGAGTCTTTAATTAATTTGTATCCTTCCCAATGCTCCAAAATATATCTCCAAAATTTTCCTTGCAATTAAAAATGCAATTAATTAGCTCAGAAAATTCAAATTAATTAAAATTAGAATTTCCGGTCAAATTAAGCACAATTAGCAGAAACGGGAAAATAACGTACATTTAAGCACAATTCCCTGATTTATTTTATCACAATAAACTAAATACAGTCAAGAAAATATCGACTCATCATGCGACTTGAGGGAAACCACTGAGCTGTAAAGTTGGACGTTGAGCGGTTGTCTGCCGGGCTTGGGCTTAAATTCTGTTATTTTTATGCCCTATATATAGCCCCAGTGCTATTCAAATATTATTCTTTTGGCAAAAGACGACTTCCAGAGCTATTTTACACTCCTTAGAGGAGATTTCTTGGATGCTTAGGCTCCATTTTATCATATCTAGGGTTTGCTTTTCCATTCTTTCATTGTATTTCATCTAGTTTCACCATGTCAATGGTGAACTAAACCATTTGTTGTTGGGGAACAATGTAATCTTTTGAAACTCTCTTATATTAAAATTCTTGTTTCATTCATATGCTTGCAGATGCTGTTATTATCAACTGTGGGTTCTTTATCTATGCTCTATGCTATTATCATTTAACTCATTTGATAAATAGATACGGGGACGTACGGGGAAGTCATGAACTGATAAGGAACTCTTGATTAACAAATACCACCTAGGGATAGGGGGGTAGGACGATTAATTGTATTTTGCTTCTGTGGTACTTGCACTGCTAGTTACTAGGGGAAACTAGGGATAGTAAGCCAGTAATTAGTAGTAGGTTCTTTTCGCCGAGGGATCGGGTTTAGGATAGACTAAGAAAGTTTGCATAACAATTAGATAATAAAGCGAATTTAATAAGAAGAGTAGATATAAGAGAGTTGATAAGATGAAATTGTAAACCCCAACAACTCCATTCATCCATACCTTTTTCTTGCCAATTGAATCAACTGCATTTGCATGTTTACTTTTTGTTTTTGCATTCAAACCACAATTTAATTTTCTCCATAAGTCTTACAATATTGATTTACACGAAAGATAAGGCCTTTGAGTCCTTTGGGAGAACGATATTGGGTTTACCAATTATATTAATTGATAGGATCTGGTACACTTGCCGAGGTTTAACAGGGGCACCGGCTGGGCTGCCTCATCTCCCCCACAATAGTGCTTATAGTAGGCCTCATCAATAGCTTTCCTCGGTCTCTCAAATGGCGGAGTAGAAGTGTCCACCCCAACTAACTGGCAAAGGTGTATAATCAGAGAAGCA
Source organism: Vigna reflexopilosa (assembly GCA_027742785.1). Lineage (NCBI taxonomy): Eukaryota > Viridiplantae > Streptophyta > Magnoliopsida > Fabales > Fabaceae > Vigna > Vigna reflexopilosa. Next base: position 16,476,644 of record CM050930.1, on the reverse strand, counting down.
TGCCCCAAGAGTTCCTTGTTGTTCACAGTAATTGCACAACTCTTTATGTCATTTGCTATGACTTGGCCAATGTTCACTGATAACACTCTAGATTTGCATATTTTTCTTTCTTAAAAATCTTTTCTTAGGTCTCTTTAGGTTTTAATTTTGTAGAAATATAATAGTTTAGTGTAAATAGGTAAAAATAGGATTTTAATAAAAATAAAGTTAATTTTCTAGTTTTAGATAAATAAAATTAGATTTTGAAAGAAATAGATTTTTTTAGAAAAATATTTTAGAAAACAAAATAAAAATATATTTTTAATACATTTTCTTTCCTTGCAAATTGAGTATTTTTTTTTTGGACTGCTACAGGGCCACTACAAGGGTGTGATTGGTTGAATTTGGCCGTTATTTTCTGCACCGCTGCAATGCAAGTGATTGAAAGCAATTGGGCTGACATTTGTCTGATGCATCACACTTGATTGGGCCGCTATTGAATTGGGCCGCTACAGTGAAATTGCATTTGGGCCGCTGATGGAAATGCAACACTGGACGCTGGTGCTGAGTTGAACCCTTTTGAGGAATAATAAGAAGTTGCTACCACGTGCTGGAGCTGCTGTCAACATGGAGTTTAATTGAAAGCGTTGGATGGATTGGGCCAGTGTGATTGGGTCGCTGGCTAGCTGGAGTTTAAGTGGAACGACGCCATCTTGATGCGTCTTGGCAGCAACTTCCTAAGGGTTAACTTGCACTCATGCTTCATTTGGAAAATGGGAAAAACAAGCTCGAGTATTTGAAGAGAGTTTACCGAAAAAGCTAGGGCTTGGGCGAAGATGATGATGATCGGAGCTGCCACGTTGGATGAAGCTAAAAGAACGTCACAAGGAAGTTTCTTTTCCCTTTCTTTTGTTTTTTTTTTCAGACCCTATATAAAAGGGGTTCTGCAATGTATATTTTTTTAGACTTTCACAGAGACAAGATACACAGATACTTTTCATTTTGTATTTTTAGTTTTCAAGTAGATAGAGAGGACGCGAGTTCTAGGGTTTGAGCTTTCAGTAGATTCGAGGTCTCTGCGTTCTTGCTTACATTGTGTTCAGTATATTTTCTTATATTCGTGTTTTTGTTATTAATACTTCCGTTGTTGATGTTGCTCTGTGTAACGTTTGGTGATTCTGTTGTTTTGATTTTTCCATTGTTTCTGTGTTCTTGATTGATGATGTAAGAGTCATTTTGGTGTCGTCATGTTTTGAGAAACGAATTGGACTCTGATTCTCTGCATTCTATGATTCCTTTTGGAATCAAATGACTCTGTATTGAGTATTTTTTATCGAGATGTCTTCTCGAGTCAGAGAAGAGTCCAATGCATAAAGATTCATCATATTTATGGTACTATTTTTTTTTCTAGTATGTGTGGTTGTATGGTGTAATTGAACCGTGTTTGAGAATTATGAAGGAAAACATCCACAATATTACATCTGTTTGGATGTAATAGGACCCTGAGATGAGCCTCAAGAGGTCTTCTTGAGTGATGTTAATTCTTGAGAGATGTTAAGCTTCATAATTATCAAACTAAGTCCAATTTCAGTTTTGTATTTCTGTTCTTATGAAACTGTGCATTGATTGGACAAATTAGTGGAAAGAGTCAATTTATAGTTATGAAATATGACCTAGAATACCCTGGATTGGGATTCACATTATAAGGATGTCTTCCTGAGAACTCTAAGCACTCTTTTATTCAATCCAATGTGCATTTCACCTATGAATTCAATTATGTTTTGTGATTGTTATTTTGCTCTTGATTGTAATAGACTATGATTCTGTTTTGCTTTCTTAGGATTTTAATTAGTTGATTTGCACCTGTTACATTTTCTGATTTGGTATTATTCTGTGTCATCCTTGGATTTTATAGTTAAATTTCCTTTTCGTTCATACTGGTTCTAGGCTTTGTATTGCATTTTCGTTCACTTTTGGGTACAATTTCTAAGAATGTGAGATGTTGAATTTTGGTAGATAGTCATTGTTAGGTTCTTTTGATTGGTTGATAATAGTCTAGGTTTTATTACTTGATTTCATTTGTTGTTCATGATGAGTTGTTTTTGGCAGTTTGTTTTCATTGAAAATTTATAGGTTTTTAGAGTTAGAGATCTTTTCATATAGGTTATTGTTCATTTAGAATAGTTTAGTTTAGACATTTTCTCTTTTGATTAATTCCATTCTTTCTCTTAAACAATTTATAGATTTTAAATTTTCTTTTCCTTTATAAATTTCATTCTTTCATTTTTATTTCCCCACCTTGCATTAGTTAATAGGTAGTAAATAAGTAAATAAAATACAAGACAAAACTCTACACTTTAAACTTAATTTTAGTCGAGTCCAAGGATTGATACCTAGGTTCTCCGTTTACTACATTAGTGGGGAAACTTAGTTTGTTTTGATTTTAGGCGACAAAAATCAGTTTAACATATGGTGCCGTTGCTGGGGACTCAGCGAATTGAGTTTTAGAGTGTAGGTTAGTCTTGTCTAGGTTTGTTTTCTTGTTGCATTTTTGTCTATGTTCATATAACTTAGGTTTATGAGTGTTTAGTTAGTCCTTGTATCCATTTAGCTTGTATAGATTTTCTGTTCTTTCATAGATTTCTTTTGTTGAATTTTGTACTAGATATTTTAGAGGTCTGATTGGTGTTTCTTCCATTGAGCCTTGGGTAAGCATGAGCTACTATTCTACATATGATGATTTTTCTTTTCCTTATAATGCTCAACCACAAAGATTTGACCTGTTCTGTGAGCCTTTTAGTGAGCATTATTTAGAGCAACCACCTCCCTGTTTTCAACCTTATTGTGAGCAGCCACCCTGACATGTGCAACAAGGGCTATCTGTTAACACTCTGGCAAGTGTACCAAATCGTTCCAAGTAATATAATTGGTAAACCCAATATCGTTCTTCCCAAAGGACTCGTAGGACTTATCGTTCGTGCAAATTGAAATCATAAGACTTGTAAAAAGAAATTAATTGGTTTGAATGCAAGAAACAAAAAGTAAACATGCAAATGCGGTTGATTCAATTGACGAGAAAAAGACTATGGATGAATGGAGTTGTTGGGGTTTACAATTTCATCTTATCCGCTCTCTCTTATCTACTCCACTTATTTAATTTGATTTGTTATCTAATTATCATGCAAACTTTCTTAGTCTACCCTTAACCCGATCCCTCGGCGAAAAGAGCCTATTAATAATTACTGGCTTGCTATCCCTAGCCTTCCCTAGTAATTAATAATGCATTATAAACGGAAGCGAAAACAATTGATCATCCTACCCCCTATCCCTAGGTGGTATTGCTTAATCAAGGAATTTCCCCCAGTTCATGACAGTACCGTACGTTCCCGTATCAATAAAGACAAACAACAATTACCGAATGAGTTAAACGATAAAAGCATTAAGCGCAGGTGAGAAACCCAATAATTGATAATCAAAGCATACGACAAGCATATAAATAAATAAGGGTTTCAATAAAAGAGAGTTTCAAAAGATTACATTGTTCCCCAACAACAAAAGGGTTTAGTTCACCATTGTCATGGTGAAACTAGATGAAAAATGATGGAAGAATGGAAAAACAAACCCTAGATTGGATAAAAAGGAGCCTACGCATCCAAGAGATCTTCTCCAAGGAGTGAAAATTAGGTCTGGCCGCCCCCTTCTGTCAAAAGAATGCATCTAAACTCGCACTAGGGCTATTTATAACTAAGGAGCGTCACAAAATTTAGGCCTAAGCCCAACAGACAACCGCCCGACGTCACACTTTGGGCCCAGCGGTTTACCCTTAATCACGTCACCGCCCGGCGGTGAGTTGTACAGCCCGACGGTTTGCCTCATATCGCAAAACTGCCTAGCTGCACCGCCTGGGCGCTAGACAGTGACTTCTCCCCTCATTTGGCCGCCCAGGGTTGGATTTTGGCGCTGGGCGGTTCCTAGACTCTTCTTTTCTTCATGTTTCCTCTTCTTCCTTGAGTCTACGACCTTCCATCTTCAATCACATTTTTCATTTTCATCAAAAACGCTGCAAAACAATACAAAACAAGCATAATATCTCTAGAAACAGCATTTGACTCTCAACTGACTCAGCTTACGTGTTTTGCTTGATTCTAAGCTCATTCTAAGCCTTGAAGGTTGTATTTTGATCTTAAATGAAGCATGAAAATAACTGTTTTTCAACCGTTATCACAACCCCAAACTTAGAACTTTGCTTGTCCTCAAGCAAACAAAACAAAACTTTGCTTTCCACTTTTTCATCCAATAGTTCAGCACTCCTAACATTTATGACAAGAACTACTCAATTTCAGATTTTCAGTGGAATCAAATCAAGATGCATGCTCTCAATTCAATTTAGTTCACATGATAACATATTTCTCAACAGATGTTACATTTAGGAATGATCAATCCACTAAACAAAAATGTAAACATGAAATTTATCAATTCTCACCACGCAAGTGTTTCACTCAATCACTCAAGTGTTTAAGGTAACATTCCATCTCTCTATTATTCACATGTCACATGAAACAAAATTGCCAATCATCTCAAACAATCAAAATCTTCACATGCAAATGCCATCATAAGGACTTTTCTAAGGCTTGTATTGAGGCTGGATTAACAAGAAAAATTGGTTTTTCTGGAATGCAAAATCCTTGAGTTAAGGGAGCTACAATAATATTCAAAGTTTAAGCACAAATCTCCATCTCACCAATCTCACTTATTCCCAACTTCTTCCTTTTTCTTTTATTTTTACATTTAGCTCATCTTCATGCTTTTCTTCTTTTCTTTTCTTTTTCTCATGCATTTTTCTTTCTTCACAGTTGAGCTCAATGCTTTTCAATTGCCTTTCAATTTCCCCATACAACCCCAAACTTGAACCTTGTGAACACATACAATTAAGCTCAACCCAACTCAAGGTAAAGAATTTCAAACCAAGGGTTCTCATCCTGTTTAAGGTTAAGGTTCAAAAAGGGTATAGTATTTCAAGCACTTTGGGTGAAAAATTTGGCTAGAGAAGGGTTGTCAAAAATGGCCTTGATCATATGACAGTCACATGCAATTCAATCAATCATCAAGATTAAGGTAATATCATTCATGTTTTCCAGTGAACAACACATACAAAAATGAAAACTGTGGAGCTCAATACCTCACACAGCATGCTTTCTCACACATCATTCATTTATACACCCTGCTTAGCATCATAACCACAATCATAATTCATCACACATCTGTTCACATTGCCAGTGAACTTTGTCACTTGGATATCAACATGCAACACAACTCAATTATCATTCACATCCAATCATCATTAAATAGACTTATCATGCATGTCATTCAGTCAAACATTGTCAGAAAAGTCTTCAAGCCAAGCATAAACACTGAAGATAAAATGAAATAAAAATTCAACCTATTCTAAGAATTTAAATAACAAAAACAAAAGAAAAAGAAAAATCCAACCTGGGTTGCCTCCCAATAGCTCTTGTTTAACGTCATTAGCTTGACCGGGTAGAGATCAAACACCCATCAGTAGGTGTTGCTATTCCCCTTTTTGCTTGATCTTCTTTTCTTTTTCTTCTTCCTACTGAATTTCTTCATAAAGTTGAGAACACCAAGCACATGTTTCCATGTTTCAAACATAGGAACTTTAATCTCCAATTTCTTGAAGATCTCCATAAAGTACTTGACTTTCTTTTCCTTCCTATGATATTTTTTTGAATGAGGAAGGGGTTTTTCATATGATCTTTTCTTCTTTTTTCTCTTCCTCTTCTTCTCACTCTTCTTCTCCCTCAACTTTCTCTTTTTCTTTCTTTTTATTTTCTTCTTTATTTTTGCATATTTTCTATTTTTCTTTTTTCTTTCAACCACTTGAATGATAAAACTCCCTTGATCTTGTAATTTAGGAGGTAATGTCCTCTATATGACTGCACTGCAATTTCCTTGCACCTCAATAGTTTCCTTCTCAATATACTTCCTTTTCTTCATGAGAAATTCTTTTAAAAAACTTGCATATGATGGTATTTGCTGAAGTGCCTCAAAGAATGGTATGGTTATTTCCAATTCCTTGAAAATCTCCATAAAACGCTCCAACTGCTTTTCTCTCTCCTTTCTAGAATATATCTTTGGATAGGGCAAGGGTTTTTCATACTCCCTCTCTTTCAATTTTGCAACCTTTTCTTCTATCTTTTCCTCATCAACAACCTTATCACTTTCAGAGCTAGTGGCTTGACATTCCTCCCTAAGGTTAACCTTAGTATTAACCCTAGAATTCAATATTTCATTGGAATGAAGAATTTGTATCTCCAACCTTTTATTTCTTGCTTCACTCTCTTCTGTAGAGGAGAGAGTAATTTGGATCAGTCGTTCCAATGTCTCGTCCAATCTGTTGATTTGCTCATTCAAAGCAGATACTTATTGCCTTTATAGTAATTATTGATGTGGTTCTCCTGCTTGTCCATTCCAACCTTGATCCATTCTTGAGAGATGTTGCTGCGAATAACATTGTTGTATCTCCTTCATTCTTCTATTGTCCATGTCCTGTGGAAAGAGTTCATCACTCTTCATATTCTCCTCTACACCTTTGACATGGTATACTTCCATATTTATGATCCTCTAAAAAAGTTCTTCGGAGTCTGTGTTCTTCTTAAATGGAGCAATTTGTTGCTCAGCAGCTTGCCCAATCTGGCTTTGATCCATGTATGAGTGAGGTTCCCACCAGTGGTTGAAACAATTTTGGTAGAATTGAGTGCCCATATAATCATAAGCACAAAACCCAAGAAAACTTTTATTAGAACAAAAATAAAAATAAACATGAAAAATCAAGTCAAAGTTAATCAGTTTACAGTACTAGATAAGTTAAACCACCAGTCCCCGGCAGCGGTGCCAAAAACTTGTTAACACTCTGGCAAGTGTACCAGATCGTTCCAAGTAATATAATTGATAAACCCAATATCGTTCTTCCCAAAGGACTTGCAGGCCTTATCCTTCGTGCAAATTGAAATCGTAAGACTTGTAAAAAGAAATTAATTGGTTTGAATGCAAGAAACAAAAAGTAAACATGCAAATGCGGTTGATTCAATTGACGAGAAAAAGACTATGGATGAATGGAGTTGTTGGGGTTTACAATTTCATCTTATTCGCTCTCTCTTATCTACTCCTCTTATTTAATTTGCTTTGTTATCTAATTATCATGCAAACTTTCTTAGTCTACACTTAAACAGATCCCTCGGCGAAAAGAGCCTATTAATAATTACTGGTTTGCTATCCCTAGCCTCCTCTAGTAATTAATAATGCATTATAAACGGAAGCGAAAACAATTGATCGTCCTACCCCCTATCCCTAGGTAGTGTTGCTTAATCAAGGAATTTACCCCAGTTCCTGACAGTATCGTACGTTCCCGTATCAATAAAGACAAACAACAATTACCGAATGAGTTAAACGATAAAAGCATTAAGCGCAGGTGAGAAACCCAATAATTGATAATCAAAGCATACGACAAGCATATAAATAAATAAGAGTTTCAATAAAAGAGAGTTTCAAAAGATTACATTGTTCCCCAACAACAAAAGGGTTTAGTTCACCATTGTCATGGTGAAACTAGATGAAAAATGATGGAAGAATGGAAAAACAAACCCTAGATTGGATAAAAAGGAGCCTAAGCATCCAAGAGATCTTCTCCAAGGAGTGAAAATTAGGTCTGGCCGCCCCTTTCTATTAAAAGAATCCATCTGAACTCGCACTAGGGCTATTTATAGCCAAGGAACATCACAAAATTTAGGCCCAAGCCCAGCAGACAATCGCCTGACGTCACACTTTTATTGCCCGGCAGTTTCCCCTTAATCGTGCCACCGCCTGGCGGTTTACCTCATACCACCAACCCGCCTGGTTGCACCGCATGGGCGCCAGACAGTGGCTGCCCATCGCATTTGGCTGCCCAGCGTTGGGCGATTCCTAGACTCTTCTCTCAGTAGTGCAAAAACGCTGTTTAACGTCACCCCATAGACGTCGGTTTGTTGGTAACTCGACGTATATGAGTGGACGGTGGCATTATCGTAAATAGCTTGGTAACCTAGACGTCGGTTTTAGGCTCAGGCAACGTCTATCACACTGCAGATGTCCACACTGACGCAAACCAACGTCTAATGGTCTGAGGTATGTGAGAAGACAGTCTATTGACGTCGGTGTTCACGGGGGCCGACGTTTATGGGGCTGCAATTAATGCTCTTCACCTAATTCCTAGGTGCTTAGACATTGCGTTGTCAGAAGGCGACGTCTACGGCCTGAATGAAAGGCGGGAAGACCAAAAATCTTCAATTTAGACGTCGGGGATGTGGGGAAGCGACGTCTATGTGTCTGTAATTAATTCGGTTAACCAAACTCGAGGGCCACAGACTTCGGGTAGCAGGGTCACCGACGTCCATTTGCCTGTAAGTAATTATGTCATCATTATAAACGTCGGCATCCCAACACAACTGTCGTCAATCGTTTCAGCTTCCTAGACGTCGGATCCCCTCGAAACCGACGTCTAAGGGGTATTCAAAAAGTCAGTTTTAATGTTAACTTGAATGTCATATTAGTTAGATACCCGACGTCTATGTGACTATAGACGTCGGTTTGCTAATCAACCGACGCTTCATTTCATTTTAAATAATCCATAGACTCTTCGCGACATTCATTTTCTGATATCGCGTCTTCGTCTTCTCCTTTTTCTCTTGCTTCACCTCTTCTTCTTCTCGCTTGCGGTACCTCTTCTTTTTATCTCTTGCGGCATTGCATTGTTGTTTTTGATAACGTCATTGTCTTCCTCCTCTCCTTTTTCTTTCTTGCGGCATTGTATCCCAGGTGCGTGGTTTTTATTGTTACCATTTAATCTTTGTCAGTCTTTCATCGATTATATCTTCTGGTTCAACTGATTGAAATTTGCTTTCTTTGTGTTGTTTTTAGTGCAGTTTTGTTCCTTTCGTGGGGTAACGTAGTAACACATTCTCCATTTGCTAGCTGCCTCCCAGAAATAGCGGCGTCTTTTGAATTTCTTTTGATCGTTTCAACCTAAAAACGACCCTGGGTCGTTGTCTAGTTTTCATTTCACCGTGATTTTTCGCTCTTACGGATGAAAAATGGAACTAAGAAACCACCCAGATTCGGTTTTGGGTTGAAGGGACCATAAGAAATTCAAAATACGCAAGCTTTTTTTTGGGGGAAACTAGCAAAAGGAGATTGTCCTACTAGGGTATCCAAAGACGGGAACAAAACTGCACTAAAACACAACTATTGTATTAGACGTCGGTTAATGCAAAAAACAACGTCTATATGTGCTCTTAGACGTTGGTCTTTGTCATGTTTGAAGTCTTTATGTGCTCTTAGACGTCGGTTACTGATTTAACCGATGTCTAATTAGTGCCTTTAGACGTCCATTCAAACCAGTACCGACGTTTATTGATGTCGTTCATGGTCACTGACTGACATCATTATAGATGTCTATGGTTAGGATGTCGGATGTCCCATTGACGTCACCGGTTTAGACATCGGTTGCTGAATAGACGTTAAAAGCCCAAAATAACCGACGTTAATCAGCGTTTTTGCACCAGTGTCTTCTTCATGTTTCTTCTTCTTTATTGAGTCTAAGACCTTCCATCTTTAATCCATTTTTCATATTCATCAAAAACGCTGCAAAATAATGGAAAACAAGCATAATATCTCTAGAAACAGCTTTTGACTCTCAACTGACTCAACTTATGTGTTTTGCTTGATTCTAGGCTCTTTCTAAGCCTTGAAGGTTGTATTTTGATCTCAAATGAAGCATGAAAATAACTGTTTCTCAACAGTTATTACAACCCCAAACTTAGAACTTTGCTTGTCCTCAAGCAAACAAAACAAAACTTGGTTTTCCACTTTTTCATCCAATAGTTCAACACTCCTAACATTTATGACAAGAACTACTCAATTTCAGATTTTCAGTAGAATCAAATCAAGATGCATGCATGCTTTCAATTCAATTCAGTTCACATGATAACATATTTCTCAACAGATGTTACATTTATGAATGATCAATCCACTAAGCAAAATTTATCAATTCTCACCAAGCAAGTGTTTCACTCAATCACTCAAGTGTTTAAGGTGACACTCCACCCTCTATTATTCACAGGTCACATGAAACAAAATTTCCATTCATCTCAAACAATTAAAATCTTCACATGCAACTGCCATCATAAGGACTTTTCTAAGGCTTGTATTGAGGATGAGCTAACAAGAAAAATTGGTTTTTCTAGAATGCAAAATCCTTGAGTTAAGAGAGTTATAATACAATTCAAAGTTTAAGCACAACTCTCTATCTCACCAATCTCCTTATTCCCAACTTCTTCCCTTTTCTTTTATTTTCACATTGAGCTCATCTTCCATGCTTTTCTTCTTTTCTTTTCTTTTTTTTCTCATGCATTTTTCTTTCTTCACAATTGAGCTCAATGCTTTTCAATTGCCTTTCAATTTCCCCATACAACCCCAAACTTGAACCTTGTCAATACATACACTTAAGCTCAACCCAACTCAAGGTAAAGAATTTCAAACCAAGGGTTCTCATCCTGTTTAAGGCTAAGGTTCAAAAAGGGTGTAGTATTTCAAGCACTTTGGGTGAAAATTTTGGCTACAGAAGAGTTTTCAAAAATGGCCTTGATCATATGACATACACATGCAAGTCAATCAATCATCAAGATTAAGGCAATATCATTCATGTTTTCCTGTGAACAATACATACAACAATGAAAACTCTAGAGCTCAATACCTCACACAACATGCTTTCTCACACATCATTCATTTATACACCCTGCTTAGCATCATAACCACAATCATAATTCATCATACATCTGATCACATTGCTAGTGAACTTTGTCACTTGGATATCAACATGCAACACAACTTAATTATCATTCACATCCAATCATCATCAAATAGACTTATCATGCATGTCATTCAGTCAAACATTGTCAGAAAAGTAATCAAGCCAAGCATAAATACTGAAGATAAAATAAAAATTCAACCTATTCTAAGAATTCAAAATGCAAAAGTGACAGAAGGAACCTAGGTTGCCTCCTAGTAGCGCTTGTTTAACGTCACGAGCGTGACCCAAACCTGTTCTAGCACTTGTCAGCAAGTGCCTCCCAACACCCTTCAGTAGGTATCCTGGGTTGTTCAGTAACTTCATAAAGATTAGCATCCCCCAGTAGATGCTACCCAAAAATTGTTCAAAACTCCAAAAATTACATGTCCAATCAAACAAATAAAAATAAACAAAATGTTTTATAAAACAAAATATCTTACTGCCATGCCACGTAGGAATGGTGTGTCTTCTGAAAGGGTTGACTCTCCTTTGTCTACCTTCTTCTCCTCAAATATCTAAAAAATCTTACAACTATTAAGATGATCAATACCTGTGGTGTTGTCCTCTCTTGCAGCTTCACTTCTGGCCCTTTTATATCTGGATCTTCTTCTTATTCTCATTCTGTTTTCTTCAGAGCTACTATAAGTTAGCACTTTGTCTTGATCTTTTAACAGCATTCTCCCATCATGGACACGTATCACCATTTTAGAAGTCCTCATGAAAGGTCTTCCTAAAATTAACGGAATTCTTCCTTCATTTGCCATGTCCACTACCAGAAAATCAATCAAGAATTCCAACTCCTCAATTTGAACAATTGCGTTTTCCACCATACCAACTGTCTTCTTATTAGATCCATCCGCAACTATCAGGGTAGTATTAGCTGGTTTTAATTTTAGCCCTCCAATCTTCTTGAAATCACTAAAGGGCATCAAATTAACACTTGATCCTGAATCGATCATGGCTCTCCCTATATTCACATTATTGATAAAACAAGGAATAGTCAAATTCCCTGAGTCCTTCAATTTTGGTGGATGATCCTTCTTTCTAGGCTTAACACCCCTTTCCTGATCTTCTTCATCATCAAGATCAATTACCTCTCCAAGATAATACTTGATCCTCTTATCATAATCAGGAATTTGCGGAAGCACTAAAGGAGTAACAGTCACCTAATTAAAAATTTCCCTGAATGGCTCTCGGTGACTCTCTTTCTCTTCGCTTCTTTTCTTCTTGTTCACCTTCTTCCTCGCTGCTCTCAATAACAAATATTTCCCTTTCTGTTTTCCTTTTTCTTGTCAGAACAATTTTGCATTCCTCTTTCGGGTTAACATCAGTGTTGGCCCTAAACTGATTCTTCTCGGTGGTTTCTACCTGTGAAACAATGAAAAAAGGATTAGGAGAAATCTCCCTTGTGTGTCTTTTCATACACATAGGGTAATGTATTTATAATAATAAGAATGTGGGCTAAGCCCAAATACAAATGAATATGTAAAAATAAAATAATAAGTATAGGGACTATATTTCCCTAATAAACATATAGGTACTATGTTTCCCTAATTAACATAAACACACAATATCTAACACTCCCCCTCAAGTTGGAGCATATAAATCATATGTTCCAAGCTTGTTACAAAGATAGTCAATTCTAGGTCCTCGCAAAGAATTAGTGAATATGTCTGCTAACTGATTGCTTGAGTTAACGAACTCAGTCTTGATATCTCTAGATATGATTTTTTCTCTAATAAAATGGCAATCAACTTCAATGTGCTTGGTTCTCTCATGGAAGATAGGGTTAGAGCTAATATGAAGAGCAGCTTGATTATCACATATAAGTGTCATGTGAGTGACATCTCCAAATTTCAATTCACTAAGTAATTGTTTAAGCCACACAAGCTCACAAGTAGTTGATGCCATAGCTCTATATTCTGCTTCTGCGCTGGACCTAGCCACAACACTTTGCTTCTTACTTTTCCAAGATATCAGGTTGCCACCAATAGAGACACAATATCCAGAAGTAGACCTCCTATCAGAAGGGGAACCAGCCCAATCAGCATCTGAATAGCAAATGATTTTTGTATCGTTGTTAGGACCATATAGCAAACCTTTTCTAGGTGATCCTTTAATATACTTCAGTATGCGAACAACTGCATCCCAATGGTCTTCACATGGGGAGTTAAGGAATTGACTCACCACGCTAACTGCGAAGGAAATGTTAGGACACGTAACAGTAAGATAGTTTAATTTACCAACTAATCTTCTGTAACGTTCAGGATCTGAGAAAGGCTCCCCCTGATTTGGTAGAAGCTTGATGTTAGGATCCATAGGTGTCTCAACAAACTTACAGTTCATTAACCCTGTTTCCTCCAAGATGTCTAACACATACTTCCTCTAAGATATGACAATACCATCATTGGATTGTGTTACTTCAATACCCAAAAAGTATCAGAGTTTGCCAAGATCTTTGGTTTGAAAATGGTGACAAAAGTGTTGTTTCATCTGAGAGATTCCAAGATAGTCGCTTCCTGTGAGAACAATGTCATCGACATACACTATTAAGTAGATACATCCAGCACTTGAGTGGCGATAGAACACTGAATGATCCGCTTCACTACGAGACATACCAAATTGTTGAACAACACAACTGAATTTCCCAAACCAGGCCCGAGGAGGCTATTTTAGGCCATATAAGGATTTGCGAAGATGACATACCAATCCAGATAACTCCCCCTGAGCAACAAAGCTGGGCGGTTGCTCCATATAAATTTCTTCAAGTTGGTAAAGAGGCCATTGTCGAAGAGCGGCCATGGCAATGAATAGGCGAACATAGGTCATTTTCGCCACTAGAGAAAAAGTATCACCATAATCCAAACCAAAAATCTGTTTGTATCCTTTGGCAGCTAGTCGAGCCTTCAAACGATCAATTGTACCATCAGGGCCAACTTTGATAGCATAAACCTACCTGCAACCAACAAAAGACTTTCCAGGTGGTAATTGGACAAGCTCCCAAGTTCCACTTTTCTGTAAAGCACTTAATTCATCCACCATGGCTTGACGCCAACCAGGATGAGTTAAGGCATCACCCACAGACTTGGGAATGGACACAGAAGAAATGGATGAGAGACATGTGTAAAAAGATGGAGATAACCTGTGGTAACTAAGAATAGTATAATGGGGGGAAGGGTTACGAGTAGAGCGTATACCTTTACGGAGGGCAATAGGCAGGTCAGACTCATTTGCTGGAGTCGGAGGAGACACAGGACGCGGCACAGGAGGTGAGTCATGAGGGAGATGAGGGCGGCGACTATAAACCTGAAAGGGTGGAGTTGAAGGACGATCCTGAGAGGCTAAAGGAGAAGGATCACAGACAATAGGAATATCAACAGTAATAGGTGGAGGTATAAAACTAGAAAGATAGAGGTGAAAAATAAAACGAAGATTCATCAAAAGTGACCTTAGCAAAGATAAAATGGCGATTGAGGGAAGGGGCAAAACACTTATAGCCCTTTTGTTACCGTGGAAATCCTAAGAAGATACATTTGTGAGATCTAGGAGATAACTTATGAAGAACAGGACTAAAATCATGAACAAAACATGTAGACCCAAAAACTCTAAGAGGTAATGGATGTAAAGGGTCTTGAGGAAATAAGACAGAATGAGGGATTTTGTTATCTAGGACAGAAGATGGCATGCGGTTTATGAGATAACATGCAGTGAGAACTGCATCACCCCAAAAACGCGAGGATACTTGGCCATGGATGAGAAAAGTACGAGTTGCTTCAATAAGGTGTCTATTCTTGTGCTCAGCCACCCCATTTTGTTGAGGAGTATAAGCACATGAGGTCTGGAGAAGAATGCCATGAGAAGCCATAAAATGTTTAAACTGTTGAGAAAGGTATTCAAGGCCATTATCACTGCGTAAAATTTGAATAGAAACCCCAAACTATGTTTTTATTTCATTGAAAAAAGATTGGAAAATAGAAAACAACTCAGAACAATTCTTCATTAAAAACAACCAAGTACATATAGAATAGTCATCAATAAAAGTAACAAAATACTGAAACCCTAAAGTGGACTTAACACGACTAGGTCCCCAAATATCAGAATGAACTAATGAAAAAGGGGATAATGCTCTTTGTGAAACACTACGAGGAAAGGAACTACGAGTATGCTTTCCTAATTGACAAGACTCACATGACAAACTTGATAACTTCGACAAACTCGAAACAAGTTGCTGCAATTTGGCAAGACTGGGATGACCTAACTGAGCATGAAGAAGGGGTGATGACTCCATGATTATGCCAGCATGTGGAGAAGGGCGGAGAAGATATAGGCCATGAGACTCACATGTTGTGTCAATCATGTGTTTCGAACTCCGGTCCTGCAAACAAACAGAATCTTTGGTAAATGAAATAATACAATTAAGGGAATGAGTTAGACGACTTATGGACAATAAGTTGAAAGGAGACCCAGGGACATAGAGTACATTATCAATGGATATGGACGGAAAAATATGAACAGTACCAATACCATGAGATGAGACTCTAGACCCATCAGCCATTGTTACCGAGGGTAAATTATCCAGACATGACAAGGAAGAAAACAAGGACTTGTTACTAGTTATATGA
Source organism: Vigna reflexopilosa (assembly GCA_027742785.1). NCBI lineage: Eukaryota > Viridiplantae > Streptophyta > Magnoliopsida > Fabales > Fabaceae > Vigna > Vigna reflexopilosa. Next base: position 16,461,140 of record CM050930.1, on the reverse strand, counting down.
TCGGTGGCACCTGAGTCAAGGACCCAAGATCCGAGGGAGTGAGTCAGACCAACAAAAGGTGTACCTGTGCGGGCAATAGATGCAGATGTAGTTGAACTAGAGTGCTGACGATCCTCATACCATCGGAGAAATTCGTTGGAGACTGCAGGGTTGTCTACAGTAATTGATGAAGTAGGATTGTCTGCAGACGGTGATGGGGGAGGTCAAGGAGGTGGATCATAATTAGCCATTGCTACAGATCGAGGAGGACGTCCATGAAGCGAATAACACCTATCAATTTTGTGGCCTAGCTTGCCACAGTGGTCACATTTATATCGTCCTTTACCTGGCTTGCGAGACCGACTTCGATCATCACGTTGGGCAGCCATAACTAAGGAATCATCAGTATGAGAAGATGTCTCAATGACTGGTTTGCTCGGAATACGCAAAAGAGAAGAACAACTAGAAGTAAAGTTGGGTATGATAGGAGAACCCAAAATCTGATCATTGACATGGGAGGAATCATCAGAGAGTCCGTATAATGCCAACAACATGAAGAACTTTGATCATGGTTCTAGTTCTTCAACAGGAGTTGAAGCAGGAGGTAATAGCTCATTAAAATCATGAAGGAGGGCATGAACTTTACCCAAATATTCTGCCATGGGACCAGGACTGCGCGAACCAATGACAGTGAATAGGTCCTGACAAACACCATAAAGACGTTGGGTGTCATTTGTGTATAATAGCCATGCTTGAGCCCATACTTCTGAACATGTTTCATAGGAACGAAACAATTGTTTCAGAGAGGAGTGAATGGTGGACTATGACGATGCATAACTGGGCATCAATTTTAATCCATCGAGAAGTGTCATCTGTGGTAGTACTAGTCACATCTTTAGTAAGGTGATCTACATACACCCCTGACTCTTCAACCAAAGTTTGATGTCAGACGCCCATGTTGCATAATTCGTTCCATGTAACTTGTCAATGGACAAATGTACATTCACAAAATTGATGTAGATTAGGGAATCGGCAGAAGAAGATGGGGCACTAGCAGAGGTGTTTGTAGACGCGGAAGATGCCATGGAGAGGGAGAAACCCTAAAAATCCAACGTGCTCCGATCGACGCAACGACCACAGATCCAGAAAGAGGACGAGGAGGCGATCACGGCGATGCTGGTCAGCGGCGGTGGGCTCCAGCGACGCGCCGGCACGCGCGGCGGGAAGCGGCGGATCTTTGGACCGCGGTGGTCGCCCGGCCGAGACGCTTCAGATGGAGTGGTCGCCGGTCGATTCTGGAACTCCGGCGGTAGTTGCGGCGACGACGGCGGTGATGTGTACCGGAGACTGTAGAACAGGCTAGAACCGAACCTAAGCTCTAGATACCATGTGAAACAATGTAAAAAGGATTAGGAGAAATCTCCCTTGTGTGTCTTTGCATACACATAGGGTAATGAATTTATAATAATAAGAATGTGGGCTAAGCCCAAATACAAATGAATATGTAAAAATAAAATAATAAGCATAGGGACTATATTTCCCTAATAAACATAGAGTTACTATGTTTCTCTAATTAACATAAACACAAAATATCTAACACTACCCTTTTAGACAGCTCCCCAATCTGTGTCTCCAATGCTCTGAAGCTGGCTTGGTCACTAGCTTGTTGAGACTCGTAAACCTTCAAGAATTTATCGAATCTGTCACTTAATCCTCTATTAGTCTCTGTCAAGCTGCTCACCTGCTGCCATAAAGGTGACGATTATTGCTTCCGGAAGCTTCCTACTTGCCTAGAAGAATTATTCTGATTCTGTCCAATGCTCGGGTGGTTCTTCCAACCTTGGCTAGAATTGCCTTGGTTAACGTTACCTTGCCTGTACTGGAAATGATTTCCCATGTAGTTGACTTCCTGCTGCATTTCTTCAGGAAAAGCACATTGACCATTAATATGGTCACCACCACACAGATCACAAAGTTGTTGAGTTTGAGAGATATTCCTTATCCCCTTTGGAAGTTCAGAAAGGACCTTTGTTAGCTTATCCAGTTTTTGAGTAAGGAGATGATTCTGAGCAGTCATAACATCATTAGCAGGAAGATGCAAAAGTCCTCTTTTTTGTACACCACTTTCACTTTGCGTCACTTCATTCATAGCCATATCTTCAATCAATGTGTAGGCTTCATCTTCATCCTTTCTGTTTATGCTGCCTCCAGTTGAAGCATCTAGCATCATCTTTGACTGAGTGTGTAGGCCTGTAAGGAAAGCAAGTATATAAGAGGTCTTGTCAAACCCATGGACTGGGGTCTTCCTCAGTAGGCCTTTAAATCTGTCCCAAGCCTGTCCAAGAGTTACTTCCATTCCTTGCTTAAATGAAGAAATTTCCAAGTTCCCTTGATTGATCTTTGTGTGCGGAAAGAATTTAGTGACAAATTGTTTTGCCACAGCCTCCCAATTTCTGAAAGTACCTTATGGGAATGAATGCAACCAATCTTTAGTGTTTCCTCCAAGAGAGAAAGGAAACAAGCTGAGTCTGACCCTGTCATCCGAAACTCCGTTCATCTTGACGGTATTACAAATTTCACCAAAATAGTCAAATGATTATAAGGATTCTCATTTGACAACCCGTGAAATTGGTTTCTTTGTACTAGCTGGATCAGTGCAGGGTTCATCACCATGTTTGTTGCATTATTTGCTGGTATGGCTATACTGTTGAAATGCAAAGGACCTACTGTGTTTGATGCGTCCCCAGTGTGCGTCTTGGTGGAAGTTGGTCCACCATCTCCTCTATTCCCTGTGCAAAAGTCTCTAGTGAAGACTGCAGAAATCGTTCAGGAGAAGAAAAATTTTCATGTGCAGAACGTCTAATTTTCCTTCTTCTCCTGTCTGATAGCCCTTCTAGAAGAGGTTGCTGATTCTTTTTACTTCTAGTGTGTATTGTTTCCTGCATACACAAGAAACAAAAACTCTACAAGCACTTTTAAAGAAAAATTAAAAAAACAAAATTTAAACAAAACAAAATATAAACAATAATTACAAATAAGTCAAATTTCAGTCAATTCACACTACTTGAAAAAGTTAAACCACGAGTCCCCGGCAATGGCGCCAAAAACTTGTTAACACTCTGGCAAGTGTACCAGATCGTTCCAAGTAATATAATTGGTAAACCCAATATCGTTCTTCCCAAAGGACTCGCCGGCCTTATCGTTCGTGCAAATTGAAATCGTAAGACTTGTAAAGAAAAATTAATAGATTTGGATCCAAGAAACATAAAGTAAACATGCAAATGCGATTGATTCAATTGACGAGAAAAAGACTATGGATGAATGAAGTTGTTGGGGTTTACAATTTCATCTTATCTGCTCTCTCTTATCTACTCCTCTTATTTAATTTGCTTTGTTATCTAATTATCATGCAAACTTTCTTCGTCTACCCTTAACCCGATCCCTCGGCGAAAAGAGCCTATTAATAATTATTGGCTTGCTATCCCTAGCCTCCCCTAGTAATTAATAATGCATTATAAACGGAAGCGAAAACAATTGATCGTCCCACCACCCTATCCTTAAGTGGTATTGCTTAATCAAGGTACTTCCCCCAGTTCATGACAGTACCGTACGTTCCCGTATCAATAAAGACAAACAACAATTACCAAATGAGGTAAACAATAAAAGCATTAAGCGCAGGTGAGAAACCCAATAATTGATAATCAAAGCATACGACAAGCATATAAATAAATAAGAGTTTCAATAAAAGAGAGTTTCAAAAGATTACATTGTTCCCTAACAACAAAAGGGTTTAGTTCACCATTGTCATGGTGAAACTAGATGAAAAATGATGGAAGAATGGAAAAACAAACCCTAGATTGGATAAAAAGAAGCCTAAGCATCCAAGAGATCTTCTCCAAGGAGTGAAAACTAGGTCTGCTGCCCCTTTCTGTCAAAAGAATCCATCTGAACTCGCACTAGGGCTATTTATAGCCAAGGAACATCACAAAATTTAGGCCCAAGCCCAGCAGACAACCGCCCAACGTCACACTTTTAGCTCCCGGCGATTTCCCCTTAATCGCGCCACCGCCCGACGGTGAGTTGCACCGCCCGGCGGTTTACCTCGTACCGCCAACCCGCCTGGCTGCACCTCCTGGGTGCTAGACAGTGGCTGCCCCTCGCATTTGGCCGCCCAACGTTGGATTTTGGCGTTGGGCGGTTCCTAGACTCTTCTCTTTTTCATGTTTCTTCTTCTTTATTGAGTCTAAGACCTTCCATCTTTAATCCATTTTTCATATTCATCAAAAACGCTGCAAAACAATGCAAATCAAGCATAATATCTCTAGAAATAGCTTTTGACTCTCAACTTACTCAACTTACGTGTTTTGCTTGATTCTAGGCTTATTCTAAGCCTTGAAGGTTGTATTTTGATCTCAAATGAAGCATGAAAATAACTGTTTCTCAACAGTTATCAGCGACTAAAAGGCAGTTTAACATTCACATTCAACCCTCTGAGCATACAATATAAGAACATGGCTCTGCTGACAGTTATATCTGAGACATGAGAACAAGACTGGATGTTGGCATGAGAAAATGCCATCCAATACTGTGCCAAGGGCGTCAAATTAGATCTCTTAATGTGCACAGCTGCACCATTCCTGTTTCTATGAAAATGCCCTCCAGTCACGCAAAACACACTCTCGATGTCATCAAAGTCAGTTCCCTCTTCCAGGTTTAGTAAAAACTAACATTGCACTTCAGTCCTCTAAGTTTGTAGGAACTTGTTAATGGAGTCAGGATCATACCTAATTATTTTCATTCTGACATAGGTGATATAATCATGAGTGTGAGAGTCACCCAACGACTTTGCATTGGTATAAAATTCCGTCACCACTGCTATATTGGATGGTGTAGGATAAATGACAAATCTCTCCCGATGTCTGCTCTCCAGTTCCTCTCCAAATTATGGAGCCAAGTCTGGTATCCACCCTGCCTTGCACTCCATCAAAAGCCTTTTATCTTGGACAATGAGAAAATGTTGCTCATGTCTCTAGGAAAGGAACTTGTTGGAATAGAATCACTCCATCAAAAGCCTTTTATCTTTAAACATAGCAAGCATTGAGAAAGATGAATTACTCTAACAATTAATTAAAAAGTATATGTTATTAAGAATCGATTCAAATACATGAGAGTTCACAAGGTTACGTCATCTCCCAACAACAAATAAAGTTTAGTTCCTGATAACGGTTGAAAACACCATTATTTTATACTTAATTTTGACACTAAAAACACCCTTAATGACTTTGAAACTAGCTTGAAATCATGCTTGGTTTTCCTTGTTTTGGTAAGAATTAAGATGAATTGGATGAAGAAGTTGAAGTAACAAGAAGTTAGATTCAGGAAAAGCTGGAAAACTAGAGTAAAGAAGAATCACAGATGGCCCTGAGCACCCCTTTTGGCCGCTGAGCATCAAAGTCTTCTGTCTCGTGCCTGAGCGCCACCGTTGAGCACCAGTTTCTCCTGTCTCACTGTTAAAGAAACAAATCAATCAACTGGGTTGCCTCCCAGGTAGCGCTTGTTTAACGTCATGAGCCTGACCCAAACCTTTCTAGCACCCATCAGTAGGTGCACTCTCCTGTATCCTTTAGTAAAATATTATTTTATTTTAATTTTCGTTTTTTTTTAAAAATAGAAAAATAAAAACAGAAAAATAAAATAAAAACAGAAAAATAAAAAACAGAAAGATAAAAACAGAAAGATACTCTCCTTGCTTGATAAAAACAGAAAGTTGATAACACCAAGCACTTGTTTCCATGTCTCAATCATAGGAACTTTAATCTCCAATTTCTTGAAGATTTCAATAAAGCACTTAAACTTCTTTTCTTTCCTATCATATTTCTTTTAATGAGGAAGAGGTTTTGCATATGATCTTTTCTTCTTTCCTTTCTTCCTCTTTTTCTCAATCTTTCCCCTCAACTTTCTCTTTTTCTCTTTTCTTCTTTTCTTCTTTATTTTTGCATATTTTTTCTTTTTTTCTTTTTTCTCAACCACTGCTTTTTCTTCCTCGTCATCTTTATCTTCCTTAACTAACTTTTCTGTTTCTTCTTCCTTAAAATCTCTCTCTATCTTTTCTTCCTCAATCTTCTCCTCCTTGTTCTCCAATTTTTTCTCCTCTATCTTCTCCTCTATCTTTTCCTCCTTTTTCTCCATTTTTTTGTCCTCTATCTTTTTCTCATCAACAACCTTATCAATTTATGTCTCCAAATTCCTGAAGGTAACTTCATAGCTCTTGGAGTCGTACTTCTCCAAAAATTTGTCAAACTTTTCATTAAGGCTTTTGACTTGTCCCGTCAAATCAACTATCTGATGATAAAGTTATTGATCATCCTCCCATGTTTCTGTTGATAAGGAAAATTGTTGCTACCATAAACGTTGTTCAGCTTCCCCCAACGTTTCTTTTCACAAAGAGGATTGTTGCCCAAATTGGCTTAGGTACATATTTGAATGAGGTTCCCACCAGTGGTCGAAATCATTTTGGTAGAATTGAGTGCCCATATAGTCAAATTCTTGTCCAAACTGCATTCTGCAAACATTAGGCACAAAACCCTAGAAAATATTTATTAGAACAAAAATAAAATAAACATAAAAATCAACTCAAATTTAATCAGTTTACACTGCTAGAAAAAGTTAAACCAAGAGTCCCCGGCAACGGCGCCAAAAACTTGTTAAACCCCTGGCAAGTGTACCAGATCGTATCAAGTAATAATAATTGGTAAACACAATATCGTTCTTCCCAAAGGACTCTTAAGGCCTCATCTTTCATGTAAACTAATTGTTTAAGATTTGAGAAAAGAAATTAATTTGAGTGGTTTGAATGCAAAACAAAAATAAACATGTAAATGCAATGATTTAATTGGCTAAAAGAAACTATGGATGAATGCAGTTGTTGGGGCTTACAATTTCATCTTATCCACCCTCATATATCTACCCTCCTTATTCACTTTGCTTATTTATCATATTGCCATGCAAACTTTCTTGGTCTACCCTTAACCCAATCCCTTGGTGAAAAGAGCCTATTACTAATTACCAGCTTGCTATCCCTAGCCTCCCCTAGTAATTAATAATGCATGATACATAGAAGCAAAATACAATTGATCGTCCTACCCCTATCCCTAGGCGGTATTAGCATAATCAAGGAATTCTTCCCAGTTCATGACATTATTGTACGTCCCCGTATCAATAAAGACAAACAACATCTACCGAATGAGTTAAACGGTAAAAGCATTAAATACAGGTAAAGAACCCAACAATTGATAAATCAAGCATATGCAAGCATATAAAGAAATAAGAATTTGGATATATGAGAGTTTCAAAAGATTACATTGTTCCCCAACAACCAAAGGGTTTAGTTCACCATAATCATGGTGAAACTAGATGAAATATAATGGAAGAATGGAAAAGCAAACCCTAGATTTGATAAAGTGGAGCCTAAGCATCAAAGAAATCTCCTCCAAAGTGTGTAGAACAGCTCTGGACATTTCTCTCTACCAAAAGAATTACATTTGGATTCGTACTGGGGCTATATATAAGCGAAAAAGATAACAGAAAGATAACAGAATCCAAAATATAAAAACAGACAACCGCCTAGGCGCCAAAGTTGGCTGCTCAGCGGTTTGTCTCATTCCACGCCACCGCCCAAGCGTCACATTTAACCGCTGAGCGGTTTGCCTCTTGCCGTTCTAGACGCTCAGCATTGGAATTGACGCTTAAGCGGTCCACAAACTCTTCTTTTCTTTCTTTTTCTCCTTCATTCTTGAGTCTATGACCTTCCTACTTCATTTCCATCTTCAATTCTCATAAAAAAACCCTGCAAAACAAGCATAATATCTCTAAAAACAGCTTTTGACTCTCATGTGACACAACTTAAGAGTTTTACTTAATTCTAAGCTCATTCTAAGCAAAAAGGGTGTGTTTTGATATCAAATTTATGCATGAAAATAATGGTTTTTAGACCGTTATCACTTGCGCCTGAGCACCATCGCTGAGTGTCACTTAAAGTGCCGCACCTACCGCTGAATGCCCTTTTTAGCGCTGAGCACTCATGACGTGGGCTTGGGCCTGTTTTCTGCTATTTTTCAGAAACTATATATGGGTTTGGACGACCTAGAGAGGGTATGTTTTGACAGAAAGAGGCGCATAAACACTCTTTTTGTTGGAAAATAGGTTGGCTTCGTTTTTACACCAAGAGGGGGGTGAATTGGTGTTTTGTCAAAAACAAAATCCTTTCGCAGTCTTGCAATCAAAGTATTAAAATTTTCACACTTTCTTAAAATGCAAGTAATGAAAATTCATATGCAGCGGAAAAACGTAGTTGCTGCGCAAAAAATAAAGTCGACTGCAACGTAAAAGTGTAGGGATACAGAAAATCAAACACTGATTTTTATACTGGTTCGGCCAACAATGCCTAAATCCAGTGTCCTTCCAACCCAGGAAGCAAATGCACTGTAATGGTTACGGTTTTTACAACAAGGAATTTATAGAAGACCACCACGTCAAAAATATAAATCTCCTCTCTAACCCAAAACCAAAATATAGGTGCAAAACAATACAACCATACTTGCAGCAAGAATCCCCTCTTCTACAATGTGCAACACCACTTTGAACAATCCTCAAAGTGAACAATTCCCTGTAACCAACAGGTTCAAATACCAGCAGTCTTTACGGATGCCAAGCCAGAAAACAATTCACCAGTCTTCAAGGATGCCAAGCCTAAACGTGATCAACTCAGAAGCAACTTCTTGTGCAGATACTGATCAATCTTTATGTGCGGAGAAGAACCTCTCTTTGAATCTCTTTCAAGAAAGATCACCACCACCTTCTTGGAGAATTCTTGGAGCTCTTACAATAGAGAATTCAATCTGAAACAGAAATGAAATTGTCAGTTCATCAAAAGTATCTGAATATCTTTGTGTTCAGCAAATTTATAGATTTCTGTTAATCAGACAGACTCTCAGTTGATATTATATGTTTGCATGTGCATCTGAGAGGGAAAAGGCATGAAATTGAAAAATTGAAGGTTAAAATCAGGTGCAAAAGGGTGGAATCAAGCAAAAGTAAGCAAAGAAGAGAGGGATTTCCCGTTGAGCGGTGGCGGTTGAGACTCCGCTTGGGCTTTTAAAAGCTCAGCGTTTTTGGGGTTCTGCACTTTTCGAAAACTTTCTTTGAAGCTCGCCCAAGCGTTCTCTGGGGACCCTAACACCCAATTTCACTTTCAAAGGTTTTCTAAAGGGATTTCCTCACTTTTTCTCATCACCCACTCACAAAAATCTCACTTTTCTATCATTGTCTTGTCAAAGTTTGGGGTTTTGTTGAGGGATCGTACACTTAAGAGGCATGCATCATCAATTAAAAGGAAGTTAGCAAGCATCTAGTTTCTCCATTCAAGTAAGTTGTGCAATTTTATTATTAAGGTTTCTAAATTTGATGAAGAACATGCGTAGGAACATGATAAATTAGGGCTTTTGATTTCTATGCATGAGTTGATGAAATAGGAACTGTTTGAACCAATTGAACTGCATGACTTTGGTCTGGATTGATGAAATTAGTGTTAGAGTGGAGAATAGGGCGATTTGAAAAAGGTTTTTAAGAAACCCTAGTTGCCACCGCTGAGCGGTCTTCTTTGATGTTGAGCGGTGGTGCAGCTTGAGGCAAACCGCTGAGCGGCCAACTTTGGCGCCTGGGCGGTTTGCTGCAGATTTTATTGGATGCTTGATTTTGATGTAGGGATGCTGAGGGGCCCTGCTTTTCCCTCAGTTTTGGAATGTGATTGGTTTGGAATTTGATTGATGATGTACTAACCTCTAATGATGAATTCCTATGATCTTTTGAACTTTATTATATTCAGGAATGTCATCATCATCAAGAAGGGTGAAAACTCTTGGTAACGAAAGGAAGGAACCTTAGAGGCAAAGAAGATTCTATTCGCCTAGGTTCCTCTCCAGGAAACATGAGGAACATTTTGTGACTGTGCAGGAGAGGAGATTATTGATGGAGAGGAAGGCCACTTTTATCCCAAATTTGGCTCCTGAATTTGGAGCAGAAATCATGAGGAGAGATTGGGAGAGGTTGGCCACATATCCTGCACCTGCCAGCATTGAATTGGTAAAAGAATTTTATACCAATGCTTTACCTAGAGGAGGAGTTGATGCTGGGAGATATATGAGCTATGTGAGGGGACAGATCATCAGGTATGACCCTGACACTATTAACAGCTTTTTGGGCACTAAATGGCCAGGTGAACAGTGCCAGTATGCATCACTTGTTGGGGAATTCAGAGATATAACAGATATTGAGAGGGTTATGTGCCTTCCTGGAAGGCATTTTTAGAATAACCCTAATGGATTGCTCGTCAATATAAAAAGGGCAGATTTGACGCCTTTAGCAAAATACTGGATGACATTCACTCATGCCAATATTCAGCCGTGCTCACATGTTTCCGACATCACTATGCATCAGATTATCTTCCTTTACTGCATGCTGAGGCAATTGGATGTAAACGTTGGGAAGGTCATTGCCTACGAGATTCAAAGTTGTGCTACTACTGTGAGTAGTAGGACACCGTTGGGACATCCGTCCATGATCACCTTTTTGTGTCAATAGGCTGGGGTGGATACTGTAGTTCCACCATATGAGAGGCCTAGGAAGGCCATAGATGCTGCTTATTATCAGCAGTACTGTGAGGAAGAGGAGGCAGCCAGAGCACCTAGAAGACGTTTTAGGAGAGCAACAGCACAACAGGAGCATATACCTGCAGATGCACCGGCACAGCATGCCGAGCCATTCCAGATGAGGGACATGTATATGTCCATGATAGAGGCTAGGATGGAGGCTCTTCACAAAGGGCAGATAGCCACTGCTGATATGATAGTAGGGTTGTATCAGCAACCACCAGCGCACATGTGGACTATGGACGAGTTCCATGAAGTTTTGGCTTGGCCTCAAGAGCAAGCACAGATCAACAGGTCTGGATCACCTGAAGCACCAGATATGGATGATGACAATGAAGAGAATTTTGAAGATGCTGATGATGGAGATCAGGAGGACTCAGATGAGGACTTGTGTTGAGGGCATCTACTGATGGATGCCAGTACTTGGACAGGGACTTTTCTTTTACTTTTGTACTTTGAATTTGTAGAATAGGTTGAACTTTTATTTTGTGTCTATGCTTGACTTATACAATGGTTCCGATGGTAGTATTAAAATGCATGACAAGTATTTGATAATGATTAAATGTGATTGATGACTGAGAATGTATGTCTGATGATATCCAGTTGAATGGTTCATTAACTATAAGAACAGTTGTATTGTGGTTTATGATTGTGATTGAGATGCTAAGCAAGATAAATGAATGATGTGTGAGAAAGCATGTTGTGTGAGGTCTTGAGCTCCAGAATTTTCACTGATATATGTGTTGTTCACAGGGAATCATGAATGATATTGCCTTAGTCTTGATAATTGATTGATTTGCATGCTTATGTTATATGATCAAGGCCATGTTTGGAAGCCCTTATTTAGCCAAATTTTCACCTAAAAAGTTTAAAATTTTATACCCCTTTTGAACCTTGGCCTTAAACAGGATCAAAACCCTTGATTTGAAATTATTTATCTTGAGTAGGGGTGAGAATAATCTTATGTGATGAAAAGGTTAAAGTTTAGGGTAAGAATAATCTTATGTGATTGAAAGGCAAAAGAAAAGCATTGAGTTCAAGTTTTGAAAAGAAAAATGCATGAGTAGAGAAAAAGAAAAATTAAAAGCATGAAAAAGGAACTCAATGCAAAATTGATAAAAAAGGGAAGAAGTTAGGAATAAAAGAGATTGGTGATAGAGAGAGTTTAAACTTGAACCTTTTCAATGATGAAATAGCTCTCTTAACTCAAGGATTTTGCAATCTAGAAAAACCAAATTTTCTTGATAGCCCAACCTCATTACAAGCCTTGGAAAAGTCCTTATGATGGTATTTGCATGTAAGGATTTTGATTGTTTTAGATAAATGGCAATATTGTTTTATGTGACATGTGAATAGTAAAGAGTGAAGTGATTCCTTAAACACTTGAGTGATTGAGTGAAACACTTGCTTGGTAAGAATTGTTGAAATCCATGTTTACACCTATGCTTAGTGGATTGATCATTCATGAATAAAACATCTGCTGGGAAATATTGAAGTAGGTGAACTAGATTGGATTGAAAGCATGCTTTCATTTTGGTAGGATTCCACTGAAAAATCTGAATTGGAAAATAATTGTCATGAAGAAAAGGATTTTGAAAAGTGTAGAACTATTTGATGAAAAATTGGAAGGCCAAGTTTTGTTTTGTTTGCTTGAGGACAAGCAAAGTTTTAAGTTTGGGGTTGTGATAACGGTCTAAAAACCGTTATTTTCATGCATAAATTTGATATTAAATCACACCCTTTGTAGCTTAAAATGGGCTTAGAATTAAGTAAAACTATTAAGTTGTGTCACATGAGAGTCAAAATTTGTTTTTAGAGATATTATGCTTGTTTTGCATTGTTTTGCAGGGTTTTTGATGAGAATTGGAAATGGCAATGAAGTAGGAAGGTCATAGAGTCAAGAATGAAGGAGAAAAAGGAAGGAAAGAAGAGTTTGTGAACCGCTGAAGCAGTAAATTCCACCGTTGAGCGTCCTAGTGCAAGGAAAAGTTGTTGTCTAGCGCCCAGGCGGCGACGCTGAGCGTCCAAGACGATAAGAGGCAAACTGCTCAGCGGTCATTTTAGACGCCTAGGCGGTGGCGTGTGTTGAGGCCAACAGCTGAGCGGCAAATTTTTGCGCCTGGGTGGTTGTCTGTTTTTATATTTTGGATTCTGAAATCTTTTTGTTATCTTTTTGGCTTATATATAGCCTTAATGCGAATCCAAATGTAATTCTTTTGGCAGAGAGAAACGTCCACAATAGCTTTACACCTTTGGAGGAGATTTCTTGGATGCTTTGGCTCCACTTTATCAAATCTAGGGTTTGCTTTTTCCATTCTTCCATTATATTTCATCTACTTTCACCATGATTATGGTGAACTAAACCCTTTGTTGTTGGGGAACAATGTAATCTTTTGAAACTCTCATATATCCAAATTCTTGTTTGCTTTATATGCTTGCATATGCTTGATTTATCACTTGTTAGGTTCTTTACCTGTATTTAATGCTTTTACCGTTTAACTCATTCGGTAGATGTTGTTTGTCTTTATTGATACAGGGACGTACAGTAATGTCATGAACTGGGGAGAATTCCTTGATTATGTTAATACCGCCTAGGGATAGGGGTAGGATGATCAATTGTATTTTGCTTTCGCTTATCATGCATTATTAATTACTAGGGGAGGCTAGGGATAGCAAGCCGGTAATTAGTAATAGGCTCTTTTCACCAAGGGATTGGGTTAAGGGTAGACCAAGAAAGTTTGCATGGCAATATGATAAATAAGCAAAGTAAATAAGAATAATAGATATATGAGGGTGGATAAGATGAAATTGTAAACCCCAACAACCTCATTCATTCATAGTTTCTTTTAGCCAATTGAATTCTTGCATTTGCATGTTTATTTCTGTTTTGCATTCAAACCACTTAAACTAATTTTCTTTTCTCAAGTCTAAAAACAATTTGTTTACACGAAAGATGAGGCCTTAAGAGTCCTCTCGGAAGAACGATATTGGGATTACCGATTTTTATTACTTGATACGATCTGGTAAACTTGCCAGGGGTTTAACAGGCTCGTGACGTTAAACAAGCGCTACCTGGGAGGCAACCCAGTTGATTGATTTATTATTATTGCATGTTTTAATACTGTTCTTGTTGCATTTAGGGCTTAATTGTTGCATAAGTGAGTAAAGTGAGTGGGAATTGTATTTAGGGTTTAATTGTTGCATCTTAGAAAATCCATTCTCTATCACTTTTGCATCATCATAATCCAAGTTTGGGGTTTTTGAGATAGCACTGCATTTTGGTTTCATCCATTATCAGTTATAAGAATTTCGCATACATTCAAGGTCTCTCCACCCCAAGGACAGGTTGTTATTGCCGAGATGATCATAGGCATGTACGACACACCTCCTGCTCATAGGTGGACGATGGATGAGTTTCATGGAGCTATGGCTTGGCCTCAGGAGCAGACACAAGACAGTGGGTCTGGAGCAGCTGGAGCACCAGGTGGAGGTGATGACCAGGAGGATGATGATTTTGAGGATGTTCAAGTTGGTGATGAGTACGACGCAGATGAGGATATGGATTGATATGGCATCTACTGATGGATGCCTGCACTTAGACAGGGATTTTTCTTTCACTTTTGCATTTTGAATTCTTAGAATAGGTTGAATTTTTATTTTTATTTTATTTTCAGTGTTTATGCTTGGCTTGAAGAATTTTCTGACAATGTTTGACTAAATGACATGCATGATAAGTCTATTTGATGATGATTGGATGTGAATGATAATTGAGTTGTGTTGCATGTTGATATCCAAGTGAAAAAGTTCACTAGCAATGTGAACAAATGTGTGATGAGTTATGATTGTGGTTATGATGCTAAGCAGGCTGTATGAATGAATGATGTGTGAGAAAGCATGTTGTGTGAGGTATTGAGCTCCATAGTTTTCATTGTTGTATGTATTGTTCATTGGAAAACATGAATGATATTACCTTAATCTTGATGATTGATTGAATTGCATGTGAATGTCATATGATCAAGGCCATTTTTGACAACCCTTCTCTAGCCAAAGTTTTCACCCAAAGTGCTTGAAATATTATACCCTTTTTGAACCTTAGCCTTAAACAGGATGAGAACCCTTGGTTTGAAATTCTTTACCTTGAGTTCGGTTGAGCTTAACTGTATGTCTTGACAAGGTTCAAGTTTAGGGTTGTATGGGGGAAATTGAAAGGCAATTGAAAAGCATTGAGCTCAATTGTGAAGAAATAAAAATGCATGAGAAAAAGAAAAGAAAAGAAGAAAAGCATGGAAGATGAGCTCAATGTGAAAATAAAAGAAAAGGGAAGAAGTTTGGGAATAAGTGAGATTGGTGAGATAGAGAGTTGTGCTTAAACTTTGAATTGTATTATAGCTCTCTTAACTCAAGGATTTTGCATTCTAGAAAAACCAATTTTTCTTGTTAGCCCAGCCTCAATACAAGTCTTAGAAAAGTCCTTATGATGGCATTTGCATGTGAAGATTTTGATTGTTTGAGATGAATGGCAATTTTGTTTCATGTTACTTGTGAATAATAGAGAGATGGAGTGTTACCTTAAACACTTGAGTGATTGAGTGAAACACTTGCTTGGTGAGAATTGATAAATTTCATGCTTACATTTTTGCTTAGTGGATTGATCATTCATAAATGTAGCATATGTTGAGAAATATGTTATAATGTGAACTGAATTGAATTGAAAGCATGCATGCATCTTGATTTGATTATACTGAAAATATGAAATTGAGTAGTTCTTGTTATATATGTTAGGAGTGTTGAACTATTGGATGAAAAAGTGGAAAGCCAAGTTTTGTTTTGTTTGCTTGAGGACAAGCAAAGTTCTAAGTTTGGGGTTGTGATAATGGTTGAAAAACAGTTATTTTCATTATTCATTTGAGATTAAAATACAACCTGCAAGGCTTAGAATGAGCTTAGAATCAAGCAAAACACGTAAGTTGAGTCAGTTGAGAGTCAAAAGCTGTTTTTAGAGATATTATGCTTGTTTTGGATTGTTTTGCAACGTTTTTGATGAGAATGAAAAATGGGATGTAAGATGGAAGGTCTTAGACTTAAGGAAGAAGAAGAAACATGAAGAAAGGAAGAGTCTAGGAACCGCCCAGCGCCAAAATCCAATGTTGGGCGGCCAAATCCGGGGAGAAGCCATTGTCTGGCGCCCAAACGGTGCAGCCAGGCGGTATGAGGCAAACCGCCGGGCGGTACAACTCACCGCCGGGCGGTGGCGCGATTAAGAGGAAACCACCGGGCGCCAAAGTGTGACGCCGGGCGGTTGTCTGTTGGGCTTGGGCCTAAATTTTGTGACGTTCCTCAGCTATAAATAGCCCTAGTGCGAGTTTAGATGCATTCTTTTGACAGAAGGGGGTGGCCAGACCTAATTTTCACTCCTTGGAGAAGATCTCTTGGATGCTTAAGCTCCTTTTTATCCAATCTAGGGTTTGCTTTTCCATTCTTCCATCATTTTTCATCTAGTTTCATCATGACAATGGTGAACTAAACCCTTTTGTTGTTGGGGAACAATGTAATCTTTTGAAACTCTCTTTTATTGAAACTCTTATTTTTTTATATGCTTGTCGTATGCTTTGATTATCAATTATTGGGTTTCTCACCTGCGTCTAATGCTTTTATCGTTTAACTTATTCGATAATTGTTGTTTGTCTTTATTGATACAGGAACGTACGGTACTGTCATGAACTTAGGGAAATTCCTTGATTAAGCAATACCACCTAGGGATAGGGGGGGTAGGACGATCAATTGTTTTTGCTTCGGTTTATAATGCATTATTAATTACTAGGGGAGGCTAGGGATAGCAAGCCAGTAATTATTAATAGGCTCTTTTCACCGAGGGATCGGGTTAAGGATAGATTAAAAAAGTTTGCATGATAATTAGATAACAAAGTGAATTAAATAAGAGGAGTAGATAAGAGAGAGCAGATAAGATAAAATTGTAAACCCCAACAACTCCATTCATTCATAGTCTTTTTCTCGTCAATTGAATCAATCGTATTTGCATGTTTTTTTTTTTTCTTGCATCCAAACAAATTAATTTTTCTTTACAAGTCTTACGATTTCAATTTGCACGAACGATAAGGCCTACGAGTCCTTTGGGAAGAACGATATTTGGTTTACCAATTATATTACTTGGAACGATCTGGTACACTTGCCAGAGTGTTAACAATAGAACGTCAAAGGCAGCAATATTCTCCTTCACTTGAAAAAAAGAGAAACATTGTGGGAAGTTGAACAACGTTTACGACAAAAACAATTCTCTATACCAAGAGAAACGTTGGGGAAAGCTGAACATCTTTGGCAGCAACAATCATTTTTGCCAAGAGAAACGTTGGGGGAAGCTGAACAACATTTATGGCAGAACCAACTCTCTTGCATAATGAAGTCTCTGGATCTTAGGGGTAATACTGAATTTAACCCTAGGAAGGAATGCCCAGCTACTATCTCTGAAAGTGATAAGGTTGTTTATGAGAAGAAAATAAAGATAGAGGAGGAAAAGATAGAGAAAGTTGTAGAGGGAGAAGAAATAGAAAGGTTGAGTGAGGGAGAGAAAGATTAGGAGAGAGAAAAAGAAGTGGTTGAGAGAAAAGAAAAAAAGAAAAAAAGTGAGAAAATAAAAAAGAAGAAATCAAGGAAAAATAAAAAGAGAAAGTTGAGGAAGGAAAAGATTGAGAAAAAGAGGAAGAGAGGAAAGAAGAAAAGATCATATGCAAAACCCCTTCCTCATCAGAAGAAAAATCATAGGAAGGAAAAGAAGTTTAAGTGCTTTATGGAGATTTTCAAGAAATTGGAGATTAAAGTTCCTATGATTGATACATGGAAACAGGTGCTTGGTTCGATCAACTTTTTGAAGAGATTCAGTAGGAAGAAGAAAAAGAAAAGAATATCAAGTAAGAAGAATATCAACACCTACTGATGGGTGTTTGCTGGGGGTCATCCCAGTTGTTGTAATATATTAGTTTTATTTTATTTTGGACATGTAATTCTTGGATTTTTAAATAATTTTTGGGTAGCATCTACTAAGGGATGCTAATTTTTATGTATCTCACTGACGGGTACAGAAAAGTACACCTACTAATGGGTCTTGGGAGGCATTTACTGATGAGTGCTAGAAGGTTTGGGTCAGGCTCGTGACGTTAAACAAGCGCTACCTGGGAGGCAACCCAGTTGATTGATTTATTATTGTTGCATGTTTTAATACTGTTCTAGTTGCATTTAGGGCTTAATTGTTGCATAAGTGAGTAAATTGAGTGGGAATTGTATTTAGGGTTTAATTGTTGCATTTTAGAAAATCCATTCTCTATCACTTTTGCGTCATTCATAATCCAAGTTTGGGAGAGAGCACTACATTTTGGTTTCATCCATCATCAGTTATAAGAATTTTTCGTACATTCAAGGTCTCTCTACCCCAAGGACAGGTTGTTATTGCTGAGATGATCATAGGCATGTACGACACACCTCCTGCTCATAGGTGAACGATGGATGAGTTCAACAACAGAGTGGCTTGGCCAGAGCAGGCACAGGGGAGTGGAGCTGGAGCAGCTGAAGCTCCAGTCAGGGAGGATGATGACAAGGATGATAACTTTGAGGATGCAGAGGCTGGAGAGGATGAGGACTCTGATGACGACATGGAGTGATATGACATCTACTGATTGATGCCAATGCTTAGAACAGGGGTTTTATCTTGCACTTTTTGTATTTTGTTTTTTTTAGAATAGGTTGAATTGTGATTGTCAGTGTCTATGCTTGGTTTGAACACTAATTCTAAAAATGTTTGACTGAATGAAATGCATGATGAATCTATTTGATGATGATTGGATGTGGATGATGATTGATTTGTGTTGCATGTTGATATCCAGGTGAAAAGTTCACTAGCTATGTGAACAAATGTGTGATGATTTATAATTGTGGTTATGATGCTAAGCAGGTGTATGAATAAATAATATGTGAGAAAGCATATTGTGTGAGGTATTGAGCTCCAAAATATTCATTGTTATATGTATTGTTCACTAGAAAACATGAATGATATTGCTTGAGTCTTGATAATTGATTGAATTGAATGTTGATGTCATATGATCAAGGCCATTGTTGGAAGCCCTTACTTAGCCAAATTTTCACCTAAATTAATTAGAACCATGTGTTCTACCCTTTTTGAACCTTGGCCTTAAATAGGATGAAAATCATTGCTTTGAAATTACTTACCTTGAGTTGGGTTGAGAATAGTTGTTGAAAAGGTTCAAGTTTGGGGTTGTTGGGAAAATTTGAATGGCAAAAGGAAAGGCATTGAGCTCAAGTGTTGAAAAAGAGAAATGCATGAAGAAAAGAAAAAGCATGAAAGATGAGCTCAATGTAAAAATAAATATAAGGAAAAGGAAGCAGTTGGGGATGAGTGAGATTGGTTAAAGAAAGAGAGTTTGTTCTTGAACTTTAAATGTTAAATTAGCTCTCTTGACTCAAGGATTTTGTGATCCAGAAAAACCAATTTTTCTTGTTAGCCTAGCCTCATTATAAGCTTTGGAAAAGTCCTTGTGATGGCATTGACATGTAAGTTTCCTGCTCATTTGCAGCCATACTCTCAATCAAGTCATAGGCTTCATCCTCAGTCTTTCTCTTTATGTCACCTCCTACTGAGGCGTCCAACATCATCTTCGACTGTGTATTTAGGCCTCCTAGGTAAGCAAGAACTAAAGTTGTCTTGTCAAACCCATGAACTGGCGTCTTCCTCAATAGACCTTAAAACCTATCCCATTCTTGCCCGAGAGTTTCCTCCATGCCCTGTTTAAATGACGAGATCTCCAACCTTCCCTGGGTGACTTTGGACTACAGAAAATATTTGTTGACAAATTTGGTTGCTACAGTCTCCCAAGTAGTAAAAGTTCCTTCTGGGAAGGAGTTTAGCCACGTCTTAGCATTGCCTCCCAGTGAGAATGGAAACAAGCTAAGCTTTACTCGCTCATCTGATACTCCAGTCATCTTCACAATGTTGCAAATTTCACTGAAGGTAGTCAAATGATCATACGGATTCTCATTCGACAAACCATGAAATTTATTGCTTTGTACTAGATGGATTAACGCAGGATTCATCACCATGTTGGTTGTATTGTCCATCGGCATGGCTATTCCATTAAAATGGAATGGGCCCACAACATTTGACTGATCCGCAAGTGTGCGTCTGGGAGGAGGAGGTTGCTCAGCTGCCATCTCCTCTGATTTATGCTCTAGTGAAGGTAGTAACAATCTCTCAGGAGAAGGAAACAGTTCCCTAGATTAACGTCTGAATCTCCTTCCCCTCTTGTCTGATAGTCCTTTAAGAAGTGATTGCTGGCTTTTCTTACTTCTAATATGAATGGTTTCTTGCATACACAAGACACAAATACCCTAGAAGCACCTTTTTTTAAAAAAAAATAAAAATAAATAATGAAAATAAAAAAAGGAAAAAATATATACAAACAAGTCAAATTTAATATATTTACACTACTAGAAAAGTTAAACCATGAGTCCCCTACAACAGCGCCAAAAACATGTTAAACCCCTAGCAAGTGTACCAGATCGTATCAAGTAATAATAGATGAAAAGACCAAATATCGTTCTCCCAAAGGACTCTTAGGCCTTATCTTTCATGTAAATTGATCTTATAAGACTTGAGAAAGAATTAAATTTAAGTGTTTTAATGCAAGACGAAAATAAACATGCAAAATGCAAATGATTCAATTGGCAGGGAAAAGATATGGATGAATGAAGTTGTTGGGGTTTACAATTTCATCTTATCCACCCTCTTATATCTACTTTTCTTATTTAATTTGCTTTATTATCATATTGTCATGCAAACTTTCTTAGTCTACCCTAAACCCAATCTCTTGGCGAAAAAAGCCTATTACTAATTACTGGCTTACTATCTCTAGTCTCCCCTAGTAATTAGCAATACATTATAAACAGAAGAAAAATACAATTGATTGTCCTACCCCTATCTCTAGGAGGTATTAGCTTAATCAAGGAATTTCCTACTAGTTCATGACATTAACGTACGTCTCCGTATCGATAAAGACAAAAAACATTTACCGAATGAGTTAAACAATAAAAGCATTAAGCATAGATAAGAAACCCAACAATTGATAATATAAGCATATGCAAGCATATAAATAAAATAAGAATTTCAATATAAGAGAGTTTCAAAAGATTACATTGTTTCCCAACAACAAAGGGTTTAGTTCAACATAGTCATGGTGAACTAGATGGAATTAAATGAAAGAATGGAAGAATAAACCCTAAATTTGGTATATTGGAGCCTAAGCATCCAAGGAACCGCCTACAAGGAGTATAGAACAGCTCTGGACGTCTCTGCCTGCCAAAAGAATACTTTGAGAATCGCACTGGGGCTATTTATAGCGCATAAAAGTAACAGAGTTTAAGCCCAAGCCCATCTAATGGACGCTCATCGCCTAATTTGGCCGCTCAGCGCCTAATTTGGCTACTCAGCGGTTTGCCTCTAATCGCAAAACCGCTTAGCGGTCCAATACGCCGCTCAGCGGTGGCCCTCTAATTGCACAGGATGCTCAGCGGTGCCGCTCAAGTGAGAAGCAGTGACTTCACCCATGAAACTGGCGCTCAGTGCTGGAATTGGCGTTGAGCGGTGCACTTGACTCTTCTTTTCATCTCGTTTCTCCTTCTTTCATGAGTCTAAGTCCTACCTTCTTCACTTTCATCTTCAATTCTCATCAAAACCCTGCAAAACAGTGCAAAACAAGCATAATATCTCTAAAAACAACTTTTGAATCTCATGTGACTCAACTAAGTGTTTTACTTGATTCTAAGCTCATTCTAAGCCATAAAGGGTGTGTTTTAATATCAATTTTAAGTATAAAAATAACAGTTTTACAACCGTTATTAGCAGGACAATTTAATAGACCACAACAACAACCATCACTATGGCAACAAGTATCTTCTTTAAATGATAGAACCACAAAGTTGGAATAAATGTTCCAACAATTTATGCAAGTGACTACCTCTAATCATAAGAGCACTGAAGCTGCTATAAGAAATTTGGAGATGCAGGTCGGCCAACTGGCTAAGAAGATGGAAGATAAAGCAAAGAAGTAATTTGGGGCTAACACTAAGGTTAACTGATGAGTCAATATTTTCTCGACTTTACTTAGCTTATTGTGCTAGATTTAATTAGGGCATTATGCTTGAATTTCCAGTATTTCCCCGTTTTTGTTAATTGTCCATAATTTGACTAGAAATTCCTATTTTAATTAATTTGAATTATATGAGGCTAATTATTTGCATTATTAATTGCAGGGAAATTATTGGATAATATTTTGGGACATTAGGAAGGATGCCAATTAATTCAAGACTCTCCACATGGACATTTTAGAATTAATTATATTGTAATTTAGTAGCTTAGAATGTTTTCGATCAACTTAGAATTTGGGCCAATTTTTGGAAAAGTAGACTAGGCCCAAAAAGTGGTTTAGGTTTAGCATCGAATTCTTTTTATTATTTTCTTTTAAGAAGATTGGAGACACACGGCCTTGGGGCAGCAGCCGCCACACTCATATTTTTGAGCCTTCTTTGAACGTTGTTTTCGAAAGAGACATGGGTTATGGTCTGGAATGAATTTTATTGAGCACGAGTCAACACTTTTGCTTTGGCTATTCCTTCTCTTCTTTTGATTCCAGCGAGCATTGTCTCATCATGGTAGCTAGTAGCGTTGATTTGTGCAGCACGTCCAACATTTGAGAATGAGGAGTGGTCATGTCAACTCTAGCATTTGAATGACACATTTCAATTTTTTTATTTAGTAAAAACGGTGATGAACACTAATGGAAAAACATTGTTGAACGTCGATTATTTTGGGCTTTTAATGTCTACTTCACAACCGACGTCTATACTGGTGACGTTAACGGGACGTCGAACATCCACATAACAGACGTCTATATAGACGTCAGTTAGTGCAATGTCTGACGTCACTAAACGTCGATGCAATGTAAATCGATGGCTAAATGCAATATATAGACGTCGGAGCAAGCAATAATCGACGTCTAAGAGCAAATAAAGACATCGAACATGTCACTAACCACCATCTAATATCACTATAGACTTCGGTGTATGCATTAATCGATGTCTAATATAGTCGTTGTGTTTTAGTGCAGTTTTATTCCTATCTTTGGATAGCCTAGTAGAACACTCTTTCTTTGCTAGTTTCCCCCGAAAAAAAGCTTGCATCTTTTGAATTTCTCATGACATTTGAACCCAAAACCGAACCTGGGTTCTTGCCCAGTTCCATTTTCAACCTCAAGAGGGAAAAATTACGGTGAAACGATAACTAGGCAAGAACCCAGGGTCGTTTTTGGGTCGAAACGCCACGAGAAATCCAAAAGACGTCGCTTTTTCTAGGAGGCAGCTAGAAAAGGTAGAATGTGGTACTGCGTTACCCCAAGAGAGGAACAAAATTGCACTATAACACAACACAAGGAAAACAAATTTTAATGAGTTGAACTAGAAGACTAATATAATCGGTCTAAACAAAGTTTAAACGATTTAAATTAGAAAACACGCACCTGGAATGCAATGCCGCAAGAGAGAAAAAGGAGAGGAGGAAGACGATGATGTTATCAGACACTAGAATGCAATGGCACAAGAGAGAAAAAGGAGAGGAGGAGGACGATTAAATGAGGTGAGTCTACAAGGCGAAACTACAATGTCGCGAAACTCCTCCGTGTTTGATGGGGAAGTGCATGCCTAGAATAGAATATACTAAACGACATTTAAGGAAATGGAAAGAAAATAAAAGTGGAAAAGAGTAGGGAAAAGGAAACTTAGGGATTGAAGATGTGCCACTTGAAGGAGGCTCCAAGATAAGCATCAAAGGAGGACCGCCACTTGCTTAAGCAAGATAAGGTCTGCCCAAAGAGGGACTTGGAGACAGAATACTATCTCAAAAGAGGATTGTGCAAATCAACTCAAATTCAATTCATTCAAGGTAAGGTACAAAAAGGAGACCCTAAGCCTTCTTATATAGCCTTTGGAGTGAGCTAGGATGAAAGATCTAAGAGATGTGGGACTTTTGAGTGTGAGGGCCGGCCAGCAGCTGCTGTACATCCTCTAGGGGATTTTGAGTCCCACATTGTTTAAACCTCTCCACTACAAAGGGTTTATAAGGCAACTAGTTCTCCTATAGTTCAAAATATGAAAGCTAGCTATGCTATCTAGTACTACACGCCTAGGATGCTCACTTCCTCTTCTTTTCTTTTTAAGACCAAGCCATGGAGAGTCCCACATTGCTTGTTCTTGAAGAGAAAGAAGAGTTTATAAGCGTTTATTCACTAGAACTAAAGCAAAGAAATCAAAGAGGCAAATATAGGCCCATGAAACCTATTCTACTCTTTTTTATTCTTTTTGTCACTCAAAAAGCTCTTCATTTTTGCCCCATCTATGAACATATTAGAGTCTGCGGTTTATTTAACATGAAATTAGACGTCGGTTGCTACAGAAACTGACGTCTATAGTCACGTAGACGTCGGTTATATTACTAATGTGGCGTCGAAAAAAACTTTTAATCTTCCTATTAGACGTCGGACACAAGGGGCGCCGACGTCTACGGCGTTGATCGGATTGACGTTTCATTTCCTGTCAGGGAAGTAGACGACGGTTGTTTTAAAATTGAGAAGCATGACATTTTCAAACTTTGGGAGAAGCTTAGTCACTTAGTTTTTTTTTTTAGTTTTCACGCGTTCTTTTTTTTAGTACTTCCATGATGAATCTAATTAGCGTTTAGATGGGTTAAGAATCTATTGCATTTTATTCTTGCGGTGGTTCTTCAATGTTGTTGGCATTTTTTTGCACAGTGCTTTAATATGTTAGATGCATTTATTGATTCAACTATTGCATTTAATTGGATTACGCATGTTGAGATTGAAATTTCATTTTCCTATTGTTGTGGCTTATGGGCTGACGCAATTTGCATTATGGATTTGCTAAACATAGACCTTTCGGTCTGGTTATGCTACCATCTTTTATCACTGTTGGATGGTGCTTTTAGTCATCAAATAATTTCGCTGTTTTCATAGTCTTTAATGTTTTTAGTGATATTTTAGTTCTAATGTTAGCTTAATTAATTTAGTGACCAACCGTTTCAATTATGTATTGAAACCGTGTTTATAGTCATTTTCATTTAGCATTACCATTTGTATTTTAAATTTAGTGCATTTTGCATCGCAAAACTCTTCACCAACCCCCCCCCCCCCACAAAGTGTTCGACCTATTACATGAACCACATTTGGTCCTTAAGAGACGACCTAGGAGTCACTTTCCAGCACTATACTGTCACTAGTACAAAACAGCCTATTATGTCGTTTATTTTTTGCCTTTAACGACGCATTTGTTAGCGACGTTATAGTGGGTGACGTAAAATTACGTCGAATAATAATGGGTGACGTTAATCGAACACGTTTACGTCATATACAAAGGTAATTGACGTAAAGTTAACGTCTATTATGTAGATCGACGTTGAGGTACGTCATATAGAATAGAGTTTGACGTCCAATATTTGAATAAATATTTATTTTTAAAGAAAGATTTTTCGACATATGTTGACGGCGGCGTAGAAGATTGTCGATGTAATATTCACGTCGAAGTCCAAATTTGACGTCAATTTTTGAATAAATATTTATATTTTAGGAATATTTGACGTCAGTTATAAGGTGAACATCGTAAGGTAGACGTCGAACTTGTTTACAATCGACGTTAATATCGCTGAGCCGTAGAGATCCTTGCTCTGCGTTTTATTATTATCGTTATCCACTGCATTATATGAACGTCACCCATCGCCTTGATTAACATTAAGATACATATATTAACGTCGAACAGTGTATAAAATGACGTTACCTTCAGTGTTTTTTTATTAAATTCCGTTCGTTTTAGCTCATTTAAGCAAACCTGAAATACAGAAACCAGTTTTCCAATTCCTAAATGCACAGAATTAGTTCATTTAAACCACGCTATCATCAATTCATGCTATAATCAAAACTTAAAAGAACCCACTTTTCGATTCATCTATTCTAAATAATCTATTGACAGTATACATCTATTCACAGTTAAAAAGCTGCACAAGTAAGTAAATGCTACCATCATGAAAGGAAAAACCTAAAACTATAGCTATTTAAAATGTTTATTCAACAAATATCCTGCCCATTCCTCTCTTATCGTATTTATTACTTCATTGGAAAATGCAGGGGTAGTGTTGAAATGCTGCAAAATCAAGGAAGGAAACTTTACAATTATATTCATTTTAATGTCAAAAGTTGATTGATATTTGTAAGATTTTCAAATGTAAATTTCTACCTCAGTCCAATCTCCTCTTATTTCTGCTCGGATGATTGCCTTCATCCATGGCATGATGTAGTAGGCACATGCTCAGGAATCATTATGCTTATTACACTAAACATGTCAAAGAACTTAGTCAAATGTAATGGTTTAAAATTGACTACGAAAATTAAAGGTTAAAAGTCAACGAATTCCAACCTTAGGATATGTAATATCAATTTGTTGTCCTCTGGTCCTAGTCAGAACTCTAAACAAATTTGAAACATTTGAAACATTAGAAACATAAGTTAATATATTAATATCATAATGAATTGATAAGAATGAATGTAATACTTACGTTTGTATACAAAACCATACAACTTGTGATTTTTTTGGAATGATCACCATGAGTTGCCAATGACCCCTATCATGTACCAACAACCAGTGAGTTTATTGATTAAAATTTGATGGGCTTCTGACAGAATTGAATCTTCATCGTCAGAATCATCAGTGTGATCTTCACCGCGAGTAGGTGGACTTCCGACAGATTGTTCATCAGTGAAGAACCATCCATTCTCAGTCATTTTCATCCCAATAGATGACAGACTTGGTACACCAATTTCTTGTGACCTTTTGCACACAATTCTTTCTTCTTGAGATACATCTACTCCTTGGAGTTCCAACACCTTGCTGATAAATACTCCATATGGCAATTTGTGTGCATAATCATCTCCTGCAGCGATCATATGGTCTTTTAGAACTGCAACCCAGTTAGTTGGGATTCTAATCTTGATAGCATTCAACAAAAATACATCTTCTGTTGACATTTTGTCCTCGTTCAATCTTCCAAGCAACAGTAGCCAAGTCAGGACATAAGCAATAATTTTCTCCTCCTTCTTTAAGCCATCATGTAGGTATTGCTTATCCATCATGTACCTTCCTGGACATCTTAAGCATTTTACATATATAGCTCTCTTTGTTAGCCACATGTTTGACTCAGAATCACGGATATGAGAAGCCAAACCTTCAGCTTTCAAACCAGGAAGATTTGACCAAATATTATCGTTAATAGTAATGTTAACCCCTTTGACCCTTGAGTGAATGACCCCACTTACAACCCTCAGGTTTGTGTAGAAAACCTCTACCAAATCTGGATATCAATTTCCTTTCATCTGGACAAAATCAGTAAGCCCTTGATATGCAATCCATTCTTGAAAAAGGAAACCTTCTTTCTTGAACAATTGCAGGTCGAGATACCTGTGAGGAACTACAATTTTTAAATATCTCCAGTATAAAAACTTTACTCGGATCTCTTCATCACTTATCCATCCAGATGGGTTTCATTTCTTGTAACTCGGGCAACCTTCTCTTTTCTTCTTGATGATGATGATGAAGAAGCCATGTCTGAATAGAATTCTCGAAACGTCTTTCTCAACTTCTCTGGTTTAAATGAAACGTCAAATTCTACTTGGCTTTGACCTATAAGTTGACAAAAAACACATGTTATACGTCGAATATTTTTTACATTCGACGTTTTCTTGTTCAGCCTCCCGCCCTCTTATTTCCTTTTTTTCATTTAAACCGCCCATAACCTCCCGTTACCCCCGCCCTTTTGTTTCCTTTTTTCATTTAAACCGCCCATAACCTCTCGTTACCATTTTAAGATAAGATTTACATTTTTTTTTTTAAATTTTATTTTATGAATTTGTGTAAATTTATCTTGTAATATTTACATATTATAAAATATAAGAAATATTTATCGGTGAAATTTAAAGAGAATAAAAATTTATTTCTTTAAAATATTATTTTAATTTCATATTAATAATAATAATAATAATAAAAATAATTTATGAGAATTCAGTTTTAGTTATAATAATTAAAATCATAATAAATTTTATTATATGATTAAAAGTTATGTGAAATGAATGTTTATTAAAATCCGAACTAAAAGATTGGTATGATTATATTAAAAGACTTTAATTGATATTTAAAAAATAATACTTTAAATTTCAATAACGATTAAGTTGAGTGATAAATTGTAGGTGAAAATAGATTATTGTTTACAAAAATTAAGAGTTAGTAGAAAAGATTGAGACAAGTTAACAACTGAGATGCATCAAACCAAAAGCCAAAGATCGAGAAGAGACAATGTGTATCTAGAATTGTCAAGTTTTATCGATGTACAAGAATCGTCCTAAGTTACACAAATATCAATATCAAAACACTGTATCAGATATTGTTGCATGTTTTAATACTGTTCTAGTTGCATTTAGGGCTTAATTGTTGCATAAGTGAATAAAGTGAGTGGGAATTGTATTTACGGTTTAATTGTTGCATCTTAGAAAATCCATCCTCTATCACTTTTGCATCATTCATAATCCAAGTTTGGGGTTTTTGAGAGAGCACTGCATTTTGGTTTCATCCATCATCAGTTATAAGAATTTTGCATACATTCAAGGTCTCTCCACCATAAGGACAGGTTGTTATTGCCGAGATGATCATAGGCATGTACGACACACCTCCTGCTCATAGGTGGATGATGGATGAGTTTCATGGAGCTATGACTTGGCCTCAGAAGCAGACACAAGGCAGTGGGTCTGGAGTAGCTGGAGCACCAGGCGGAGGTGATGACCAAGAGGTGATGACCAGGAGGATGATGATTTTGAGGATGCTTAAGCTGGTGATGAGTACGACTCAGATGAGGATATGGATTGATATGGCATCTACTGATGGATGTCTGCACTTAGACATGGATTTTTCTTTCAGTTTTGCATTTTGAATTCTTAGAATAGGTTGAATTTTTATTTTTATTTTATTTTCAGTGTTTATGCTTGGCTTGAAGACTTTTCTGACAATGTTTGATTGAATGAAATGCATGATAAGTCTATTTGATGATGATTGGATGTGAATGATAATTGAGTTGTGTTGCATGTTGATATCCAAGTGAAAAAGTTCACTAGCAATGTGAACAGATGTGTGATGAATTATGATTGTGGTTATGATGCTAAGCAGGATGTATGAATGAATGATCTGGGAGAAAGCATGTTGTGTGAGGTCTTGAGCTCGAGAGTTTTCACTGATATATGTACTGTTAACAGGGAATCATGAATGATATTGTCTTAGTCTTGATAATTGATTGATTTGCATGCTTATGTTATATGATCAAGGCCATGTTTGGAAGCCCTTATTTAGCCAAATTTTCACCCAAAAAGTTTAAAATTTTATACCCCTTTTGAACCTTGGCTTTAAACAGGATGAAAACCCTTGATTTGAAATTATTTATCTTGAGTTGGGTTGAGAATAATCATATGTGATGAAAAGGTTCAAGTTTGGGGTTGTATGGGGAAAATTGAAAGGCAAAAGAAAAGCATTGAGTTTAAGTTTTGAAAAGAAAAATGCATGAGTAGAGAAAAAGAAAAATTAAAAGCATGAAAAAGGAACTCAATGCAAAATTGATAAAAAAGGGAAGAAGTTAGGAATAAAAGAGATTGGTGATAGAGAGAGTTTAAACTTGAACCTTTTCAACGATGAAATAGCTCTCTTAACTCAAGGATTTTGTGATTTAGAAAAACCAAATTTTCTTGATAGCCCAGCCTCATTACAAGCCTTGGAAAAGTCCTTGTGAGGGCATTTGCATGTAAGGATTTTGATTGTTCTAGATAAATGGAAATATTGTTCTATGTGACATGTGAATAGTAAAGAGTGGAGTGATTCCTTAAAACACTTGAGTGATTGAGTGAAACACTTGCTTGGTGAGAATTGTTGAAATCCATGTTTACATCTATACTTAGTGGATTGATCATTCATGAATGAAACATCTATTGGGAGATATTTGATTATGTGAATATGATAAGATTGGAGGCATGCATGCATTTTGGTAGGATTCCACTGAAAATCTAAGTTGAATAATAACTTGTTGTGAAGAAAAGGATATTTGAAAAGTGTTGAACTATTTGATGAAAAAGTGGAAGGCCAAGTTTTGTTTTGTTTGCTTGAGGATAAGCAAAGTTTTAAGTTTGGGGTTGTAATAACGGTCTAAAAACCGTTATTTTCATGCTTGAATTTGATATTAAAACACACCCTTTGTAACTTAAAATGAGCTTAGAAACAAGTAAAACTCTTAAGTTGTGTCACATGAGAGTCAAAAGTTGTTTTTAGAGATATTATGCTTGTTTTGCATTGTTTTGCAGGGTTTTTGATGAGAATTGAAGATGGAAATGAAGTAGGAAAGTCATAGATTCAAGAATGAAGGAGAAAAAGGAAGAAAAGAAGAGTCTGTGGACTGCTCAAGCGTCAAATTCCAACGTTGAGCATCCAGAACGGCAAGAGGCAAACTGCTCAACGGTCAATTGTGATGCCTAGGCGGTGGCGTGGATTGAGGCAAACCGTTGAGCGGTCAACTTTGGCGCCTGGGCGGCTGTCTATTTTTATATTTTGGATTTTGAGATCTTTCTGTTATCTTTTTGGCTTTTATATAGCCCAGTGCAAATCCAAATGTAATTCTTTTGGCAGAGAGAAACGTCCAGAGCTGTTCCACACACTTTGGAGGAGATTTCTTGGATGCTTAGGCTCCACTTTATCAAATCTTGAGTTTGTTTTTCCATTCTTCCATTATATTTCATCTAGTTTCACCATGATTATGGTGAACTAAACCCTTTGTTGTTGGGGAACAATGTAATCTTTTGAAACTCTCATATATCCAAATTCTTATTTACTTTATATGCTTGCATATGCTTGATTTATCAATTGTTGGGTTCTTTACCTGTATTTAATGCTTTTATCGTTTAACTCATTCGGTAGATGTTGTTTGTCTTTATTGATACGGGGACGTACAGTAATGTCATGAACTGGGAAGAATTCCTTGATTATGCTAATACCGCTTAGGGATAGGGGTATGACGATCAATTGTATTTTGCTTCCGTTTATAATGCATTATTAATTACTATGGGAGGCTAGGGATAGCAAGCCGGTAGTTAGTAATAAGCTCTTTTCACCAAGGGATTGGGTTAAGGGTAGACCAAGAAAGTTTGCATGGCATATTGATAAATAAGCAAAGTAAATAAGAGAGTAGATATATGAGGGGGAATAAGATGAAATTGTAAACCCCAACAACTCCATTCATCCATATTTTCTTTAAGTAATTGAATCACTGCATTTGCATGTTTACTTTTGTTTTTCATTTAACCATTCAAATTAATTTATTTTCTCAAGTCTCAAGCGATTAGTTTACACGAAAGATGAGGCCTTAAGAGTCCTTTGGGAAGAACAATATTGGGTTTACCAATTATATTACTTGATAACTATCTGGTGGTACACTTGTCAGGGGTTTAACAGCAGTGTTGATGTGAAATAGGCTTGTTAAGTTCGTGGTCGTGGTCTGCAGTGGCTGGTATCTTTGTCCATTTTGCTTTCAAGAGGTAAGGTTTTCTTCAAAATCGAATGGTTCTCGAGAAGAAATTGTACTTGAATGATTCTTGCTTTCTTTCTTTTTTCTCGTTTTCATGCAATTCTCCATTTCAAAAGTATAATGTTGATCATTCAAAGTTGTAGCTTATTGCTTTAGTTATGAAACAAAATCCTATAATGTAAAACGACAGAAATGTACCTCAGAAATTATAATCCATGGCATAGCTCCCAATCCCAAAGAGAATGCAATAACCGTAGCCTGAAAGAATTGGAAGTTTAACTCAACAGTAAGATAACAATTAAATATTTATGTGCTAATGAATTGAGAATACTGGACAGGAGAAAGGATATTAAAAATTGTTTTTCAGCTTAACCTGATCAGCACCAACTCCTAATGTAGCTGCATCACTTGAAGAACAATTACGATTCAGTGACTATTCTAGATATGAATGTACTGAGAATTCTCAAATAGAGATGTAATCATATCTATCTATGTTTGTGTGGTGTGTACAACTCGATTACCATTCTGAAAGAGGTAGGTAAGCATAGACCCCCATTCCAGCCTTTGCTTCCAAAAATATTCGATAAAAGAAAACAAAATGAAGAGTGGCGGCTGCGCTGTCTGCTACATTCTCAAAGAAAACTTCAATGTGATAAAGAAGTCGGTGATTGTGAGTGGCGGCTGGACACCTATCCCATATCTCTCCATTCCATCCGCCCCTCTTAAATTGCCCCTTCCAAAACCTACCTGTGTGCTACTCCTTTGGATCCAGCTTCTAGACTGCTGCTGAGACGTGTTGCTGGGCTGTCCGTGAGCTCATTAACCGGGCTGTCCGTGAGTTCCTTAACCAGCTGGATAAAGAATGGATGGGTTGCTTCAGTGCTGGACGTTGCTGTGTGCACCACCTGCTTGAAGCTTCCTCCTTTGTTGCCAGCGTGGGCCGTGTGCTATTTTCTTCCAGCTGGATCAGCGCTTGCAGCCCATTTTCCAAGATGTGATCTCCTTTTTATGCAGCAATCAGGACGCTCCTTGCTGCCAGCGTGGATGAAGAAGCTGGACGTGTGCGTTGCTCCAATTCAATATTGCAGCATAAGGCCACTGCACCATATTCTTTTGTTGGACCAGCAAAGCTTATTTTCTTCAGCCCGTGACATGCACCTCACTGCTGGATGTTGGTCCTTTGTTTTGCTGGACATGTGCATGGTGTTTCCTTAAGCAGTTGTAGGCCGTGTGTCTTCAAAAGCCCAACAAAAATGAATTTGCTCCCTCCGTGTGAAGGCTGGACCGCTTCTAATGTGGGAGCTGCTGGGTGTTATCAAATGAAACCCGTGTGCTGCTGGAAAAATTCAATTGCTGCAGCTGTGTGCTTCCTAAAGGCCCAAGCAGCAGCGCCTCTTTTTATTGAGTCTGTGCACTTTTTGTTGTGGGTCGTGGCACTTCCTTCCAGGCAAATAAATGTGCCTCCAAGAAGCACCGTTTTTAAAAGCCCATCAATACTCACCACATGCTTTGCTGGACCGTGGCAGGCTTCTTTTCTTCAATTTAATGTAGCGTTTCTTTAATATGTTGGATGTGTGATTCTTCCGGTCCGTGCACCAGCCAATCTCCTAAGCTGCAACTCTCTTGTCTTTTTTACAATGAAGTCCGTGTGTGTGAAGTCTAGTTGAAGTGTGAAGGCTTTCATTTGTTGGATGCTAATTCCTTCCTCTAAAATAAACAATTGAAATCTACTTCACCAAGCCTGCTTCATTTAATCTATTGCGTTTTCTTTTTTCTTTTCAAAACAAAATAAATCAATGCAACGTAGCTTCTTCTAAGTAAATAACAGGTGAACAAATGAATGTTCAAGTGTCCCAAATTATATTTTCAAAATTTTCCCTACAATTAATAATGCAAATAATTAGCTCATATAATTCAAATTAATTAAAATAAGAATTTCTAATCAAATTAAGCACAATTAGGAAAAATGGGAAAATACTGGACATTCAAACACAATTCACTGATTAAATCCGGTACAATAAGCTAAGTGAAATCAAGAAAATATTGACTCATCAAAATAGACCACACTTAGTCTTTTGCACTATGGGAAAATCAAGACGCAAATCAAGGAATAATTCAGAGGACATTAGGGAAGTGAAACAGACTCAGCACACAGAAAACAAAGGCTGACAAGGATAGAAACAGAATTACACAATCCTCAAGAAATCTGGACAAAGAAAAGCAGTAGACAATATCCAACACAGAATCAAAGAAAGCAGATACTCACAGAAATCATCCAAGCAATTCCAGACATGGCAATATGATCAATCAGCTCAAGAGGTGATTCAAGAGTAACAAGAGCTCACAGATGCACTATCAGTGTTTCTCTCAAGTGTCTAGGATAAACAATTTCAACTCAATGCACTCAAGAAAGCAAACACAAACAGACTTGGCAAGTCTCTAATATCAACACTCAAAACATATGCATGTTCAAATCAAAAGGTCTTTTATGGATGCAATGGGGCCAAGGAAAAAGGAGGATAAATATGGATGAGAAGCTACAAACCAAAAGGAATAGAGGAGCAATGAGGAACAAGTGCAAACACAATCAAATAACACCCAAACCCTCTAATTCAATCATCTTCTTGACTCCATTATTCACAATTTTTTTTCTCATTTTTTTGTATCTAATTTTTTTTTCTCATCTTGTCTCTTTTTCTTTTCTCTTTTCATAACAAAACTGTATGAAACAAGATGCACACATATATACAAAAACAAATAAGAAGAGGAACCAAGTAGCCAACTCATCAGAATCCCCGGGGAGACCACACTTATTCTCAAAATAATTCCAAAGCTCCAAAATTCCCTAAGGTTCAGGTAAACATTGTTTTTCACTTAGGGTTAGTGTATGAGCTTCAAAACAAAGTGTCGCAACCGAAAATCACGATGGGACGACGATCCAAAAAAAAACGAAATCGAGAATTTGAAAAAGAAAGTTTGGAGTCGCCACCATAGTTTATTCTGGAAAACTACAAAAAAACCATAAAATGATAAAGCACGGTCTACGAAAACCATATTTCGGGTTCGGGAGTCGGTTACGTGTAGAGAAGGTATTAGCACCCTACAACGCCTGCCCGAAGGCAGTACCTTTAATTAAATACACGAATTTGATGTGGTTTGCAAAATGTTTAATTTCCCCTAAAAAATAAAACTCTAAAGAAAACAAAATATTTTTTTATTTTTTTGTGCCCGACAAGGATTGACCTTGCTCCTACGTATCTCCACTTTTGGTGAAGAATCAAGGATCACGTAGTTCTGACAACTGTTTGAAAATTTTGTTTTGAAAATGGATGTTTTATGTTTTGTTTTTTTGTTTTGAAAATGGATGTTTTGATATTTTTTTGAAGATTTTATATTTTTTATATTTTTAAGAAAAAAGGAGGTAAGGTCTTAGCACATGCTGAAACCTTTAAACATTTTTTATTTATTATTATTTTTTTAGAAGAGAAAAGGGTTTAGCACAAGGACAATGCGTGCGATCACACATGTGCCTAAACCTTTAAAATATTTTGATTATTTTTCTAATATTCATATATTTAAAAAAAACGTAGATAGATATTTAAAACAGAAAAGTGAGAAAAAAAAGTGAATAGTAAAAAGTGAATAGTAAAAACGAACCTTACTTGAAATATGTGTACCTTGTTGTGAGAAGAGGTAGATGAGAGGTAAAGAAGACGAACTTGGAGTAGAAATTTGGTATGAGATTTAATGGAAAGGTGTGAAAGAAAAATGAAGTAGAATTTTTGGATGAAGAGATTTGGTGTGAGAGAAGAAAGATGGATATTATGAAAGTGTGTAGGTGTGTGAATGAAGTGAAGAGAGTGTGGGTATTTATAGAGTTAAGGATGAAGAAAGTATTAAATAAATATAATTTTTTTAAAAAAGTGAGTGGAAAAATAGAAAAAAGTTAATGTGAAAAATAAGTGAAAGAAATAATATAAAAAGTGGGTGGAGAAATTAGGTGAAATAAAATATAATAAAAAAGGTGAATAAAAAAAGTTAATGTGAAAAATAAGTGAAAGAAATAATATAACAATTTGGTGGAGAAAGTAGGTGAAATAAAATATAGTAAATAATAAAATTTAATGTGAAAAATAAGTGAAAGAAATAATATAAAAATAGCTGGAGAAATTAGGTAAAGTAAAATATAATAAAAAATTGAATAAAAAAGTTAATGTGGAAAATAAGTGAAAGAAATAATATAAAACTTTGGTGGAGAAAGTAGGTGAAATAAAATATAGTAAATAATAAAAGTTAATGTGAAAAATAAGTGAAAGAAATAATATAAAAAGTGAGTGGAGAAATTGGGTAAAGTAAAATATAATAAAAAAAGGTAAGTGGAAAAATTAGAAAAATTAGGAGCAAGAAAAAAAATTAAATAAAAAATAAATATATAAAAAATGTAATAGTAAATGAAAAAGGTAGGTGATGTGGAGAGTGATGTGGAAGATGATGTGGAAAGTGATGTGGAGAGTGGGGTGTGAAAAGAAAAATATGGTGGTGAGAAAGAAACAAAATGTGAGATTATTTTGGGGCCATTGGGCCAAGGATTAAACCGTAATTTGGGGTACAAATAGTAAAACGAAATAGTATTTTTATATTTTTATTTTTTATTATTTATTTATTTATTTTTATTTTTGTGATGAATTTTATTTACCCGGACAAAATTGGGTGTTGACAACTGCCCCTCTTTACTTAGATATTACTAGATAATATGAAAATTTGATATTTTCGTATTATCAGAGTAAAAGCTAAGTAAAGATAGAAACACCAATTTTGTCTGGGTCTCAAAGAGAAATAAAAGAATGAAAATTGATTCAAACATATAATAAACAAATTCATGGAAAAGGTGAAATTGCAACAAAAGAAAGCTCGACCATTGCCTAGCAGAGGGCCAATATCGCAGAAGCAAACTTAAATTCGACCATTGCCAAGCAGAGGGCCGACAACAAAAATAAAACCTGGATTTGACCATTGCCTAACAGAGGGCCAAACTCACAGAATAGAAACTTAAATCCGACCATTGCCAAGTAGAGGGCCAATAAGCAAAAATAAAACCTGGATTTGACCATTGCCTAGCAGAGGGCCAAACTCACATAACAAAAACTTAAATCCGACCATTGCCACGCAGAGGGCCGATAACAAAAATAAAAACCTGGGCTGAATGATGTGAGGTGTACTAACCTCATGGAGGGTGTACCAACCCTATGGATGAATGATGTGAGGTGTACTAACCTCGTGGAGGGTGTACCAACCCTATGGATGAATGATGTGAGGTGTACTAACCTCGTGGAGGGTGTACCAACCCTATGGATGAATGATGTGATTGTTGGGTTCGACCTTTGTCTTACAGAGGGCCGAAACAAACTTGAACTTAGAGTGCCAGGTGAGCTGGGCTTTGGGGCCAGGCGAGCTGGGCTTAGTGGACCAGTGTAGAAACTGGGCTTAGGGGCCAGTGTAGAACTGGGCTTATGGGCCAGACGAAACTGGGCTTATGGGCCAGTGTGGGAACTAGGCTTATGGGTCAGGTAAAACTGGGCTTATGGGCTAGACAAGCTGGGCTTATGGGCCAGACAAGCTGGGCTTATGGGCCAGACAAGTTGGGCTTATGGGCCAGTGTAGCAACTGGGCTTAGGGGCCAATGTAGAAACTAGGCTTATGGAGTTCCGAAATTCTTGAGATTTGTAATTTTGTGAAATGTTTTGTAATTTTGACAGAAATTTGATTTTTGATTCTTGATGTTTTTGATTTTTTTATTTAGTTTTTGATTTTTTTTTTATTTTATTTTTGTTATTTCTTTTTATTTTTTTGGAAAAGGATTCAATAACCATTCATATGAATGAAGAGGGTTTCGAAATTTGTTTTTGAATTGATGCACATATGAAAAACATTTGCTTTATCTTTTTTTTTGGATGATTGAAATGAACAAGAGAAAAAAAGTTTGAATATTGGGTTCGATCATTGCCTTGCAGAGGACCTAAACACCAATGGCAAAAATTTAAAATTGGGCACGACCATTGCCTAGCAGAGGGTCGAGACACCAATGGCAAAAAAATTAAAATTTATTGGTTTTTGATTTTGTATTTTTGAAAATTTTTGTGATATTTTTTTTAAAATTTTTTTAATTGTTTTAATTTTTAATTTTTTTATTTTTTTATTTATTTATTTTTTTATTTATTTATTTTTTTTTTATTTTTTATTTTTTTTACAAACACTATTGAAGCCTCCGGTATACATGACCGAAATTGTAGCCATAGTGAATTTTTTTGGCTATATAAGGAGGAGCGAACTACGTTGAGCGACACTTTGAGATGCCGAGATTCTTGAGTGTGTGAGAGAGTGTGAGAGCTTCTGAGCGAGTGAGATCTGAGCGAGAGTGCATCCGCGAACCCTCTGTCAAGCGAGATTCTGCTTTTGCTTCCGCGTTTGTAAGTTTCTCTCTTTCTCTCAACCCTTCTTCTCTTTTGTTCGTGCTTTCCTTTTATACTTTTCTACTTTACGCTTCTTTATGTTCTTTATTTCTCTTTCTCTTTTTTTTTCGTTATGTATATGTACACGGGGTATATAGGCTGGAAAACCGTTGTTAATCTCCCTTCGTTTGAAGGTATAGCAGAGACATTCGGGTAGAACAACGCCACGTACCCCAGTTAAAACGAACCAGAAAAAAAAAATATAGACTCTTTGAACTTAAATCTAGTTAGGATCCGTTGCGAGGACCGTGAAACATATCTATTTATGGACATTAAGACTTCAAAGACTGGACAATGAAAATTAAACTAAAAAGAGAAGAAACAAAATGGAAGACTTGACTTGAACATAATAAAACTTTTTACTTTTACTCTTTTTTTTTTCTTTTTTTTAGAAGAAATATGGATACGGGTTACAAACGATGGCGGTCCACCCCGGAGCAAGTTCAGATCTTGTTGAACATTTTTAACCATGGGATCATTAATCCTAATCGAGATCAAATTCGGGAGATTGCATAATGACTCCCGGAGTACGGAGAAATCGGAGAATACAACGTTTATTGTTGGTTTCAAAACGATGGAAACGGATTAAAGCATCGACGCTTGCCACAAGACGTCTCCGGTACATCTGAACCTTCACACTCCCTCCTACCGTCTTTTATGTATGGTAAGCATTTTTTTATTTATATATATATATATATATATATATATTTATTTATTTTTTTTAAAATTTCTTTGTTCATCAGACTAATATTATTTTGCACATCCGGAGATCCTTTATGGGTAATTCCCCAGACTCCACGGCTCCTGGATCTCTTTCCCATCCCCACCATTCCTGAAGAAGAAAAGAAAGTCACGTATCTCATGCCGTTCCGCATCAATGCTCCTTCCATGGAGGTCTCTTTAAGATTGTCGTCTCCTTAAGGGGACCTTATTTTTTATTGTTATCATTATTGTTTTTTTTTTGGACTGTACATTTAACGGCCACTTGTGGCCGACACTTGAACATCTTATTATTTTTTTTGTTTTTATTTTTATTTTTGGACTGTACTACTAACGGCCGGTCGTGGCCCACACTTGAACATCTTATTATTTTTTTTTGTTTTTATTTTTATTTTTGGACTGTACTACTAACGGCCGCTTGTGGCCGACACTGAGCATCTTTTTTTTTTATTGTTTTTTCTTTGGACTGTACCCTTAACGGCCACTCGTGGCCGACACTTGAACATCTTATTTTTTTTATTTTTATTTTTGGACTGTACCCTTAACGACCGCTTGTGGCCGACACTGAGCATATTTTTTTTATATATGTATTGTGATTATTATTTGTTTTTTTTTCTTTTATTTATGTACTATAATATTTACTTGCTTTTTTTTATATATATATGCCTAACTTTGTTTATAATTTCATATTTGCATCGGTAATAAACAAATTACAGTTTAGTTATTCTTATTCCTTTTTTTTGTTGAAATTTTCGTTGATGCTTTTATGTTTTTTTTTGCTGCAACGAATTCCAATTTTCTGTTGCTATGTCAGTAATTCAAATTCAGAATGAAATAATGAC
Organism: Vigna reflexopilosa; assembly: GCA_027742785.1. Classification (NCBI taxonomy): domain Eukaryota; kingdom Viridiplantae; phylum Streptophyta; class Magnoliopsida; order Fabales; family Fabaceae; genus Vigna; species Vigna reflexopilosa. The sequence goes on along the minus strand of CM050930.1, from coordinate 16,421,638 downwards.
CATACAAGCTAAAAATATATTATAAAGTGTTAAAATCAAGACGTCAAGACCCTAACATGATTAACACGAAACTTGAATGCATATCGCTTTTTTTTTTGTCGTTTTTTTTATTATTTTTTTTATTTTTTTCTTTGAGTTAAATGTCTTAATTGCAATCGTCAAACTTGTTTTTATTTTGTATTTTTTTTTGAAAAAAAAAGAGTGTCATACATTTCGAGGTCTACACTTTGAGATTATTACATTTTGATTCTTCTTCCGAAACATTAGTGCACACATGCTTGAATTTATTGGCAGAAGAATGGTTTTGAAGAGAATGACAGTTGTTTAGAATGAGGAGATGTAATATGTGAGTGTCAAGACAAAACACGATATACCAAAAATCTTGCCCCAGTTTGGTGTTTGGAACACATGAGTTCGGGTTTGGATCCATGAAAATTTAGGTGAAAATTCAAAGGAGATTTGTAAGGCTGCCCCAATCTTGAGATTATGGGTTGATGAGTTGCAAGGCTAAGAATTTGTGTGAGATTCACAAAGCTGCCCTTGCTTTTTTCGGTGTATGAGTTCTGTCAAGAAAGGTAGTATGAGTGAAAAGGTTGCCCTAATTATTTTTTTTTTCGCACGCTTCTGGTTAGATGGCAGGGTGACCCCCTCTTCCTGAGGCATTACCTTTTTTTTATTATTATTTTTTTTCATTTCATTTTTTTACGACACATTGAAAATCATTTTGCCTTATCGCAAAATTAAGCTTTGTGAAAATTTGAGCGAACATTATTCGATCTGTGTGGACTTTATTAGGCTTGTAACGTGGCTAAGGGCTAAAGGTATTGAAAGAAAAGATATAGAGGCCCAAATGAATGTTTGTCAGTTATTTTTTTTGAAATAAGAGTTATCATCTAGGCATTGCATCAACTATTTGACTTTCTGAGCACTTTGTATTTTTGTTTTTTGGATAAAGAAAAGATGGCCACACATTATTTCAAATTCTGATTGCTCTATTTTCAAAAGATTAATCCTACGACTAGATGACCTCAACATGAGTCATTTTTTCTTTCTAGACTGCCCTTTCGGGTTTTCAATCTAGAGGACTTATTCTTTATTTTTTGTTTTTTTTTTTCAAAATTCTTTTTGTTCTTTTTTTTTTCAGTGGATTCAGGGATCACCCTACTAGCGGAAGCGAGGAAACTTTCGGTTAGGCTAATCTGCCCTTGTGTGAAGGCTTTTGTTACCGAGGGCAGTGACAATGTTTGCTAGGGACGATCCTTTATTTTGGGAAAATGAAGGGTGAAAGTCTTCAAACAACATGTGTACGAACGTCTCGAGAAAAATGTCAAATTGTTTTTTTTTATTAAACACTGGACCTCAGAAAAGTCTGACACTTCAACTTTTGATTTTTTGATTTATCATTTTATTTTACTTTATTTTATTTTTGTTTTGGAAAAACATGAGTTTGACGATTTGCAAGAAAGACAAGTGACTCAAGATATGCACAAGGTGCGTGATTTTATTGAGCAAAAATGAGGGTTATAAGGCTACACAGATCTCCCTTTGTACCCTAACGAAGGTTCAGCATTTCAGATTCAAGGTCAAGTATATGCAATCTTACAAGGATGACTTCCTGAACCTAGAGATCAATGGTCACCAGAGCTATGGCCCCTTTCATAGCATCTCCACAATAGTTGAGTAATCAACTAGGTGTGAAGACACAAATGAAAAGAACAGAATCTAGTTGGGGTTCTCACGATAGCCAAACAGGCAGTATGGCCCAAGTGGCACCGCTACACAACCCCTCTAATTCTATGTTGCACTCAGACCCGGGTATAGGGCCTCACTCAATTGATGCACAAAGTATGTGTGAAGGGAGAATGTAATGCATACACAAACCCTCACCTGCAAAGCAACCAGAAAATTCACAGGCAAATATAAACATGGTTTCTACACTAGTGTTCAATAATTATTTCAAGGAACGGGCAAAACAACTCACATACAATTATTATAAATATCAAACAAAGATGAAAAATATAGAAGTACAAAACAGGAATGGGACAAAAAACATAAAGCATAACCACATCAAATTCGTATATTTAATTACATGGCTTGACTCTCTAGCTTCCCTAGCGGAGTCGCCATCTGTCGCAACCGGAAATCGCGACGGGACAACGATCCAAAAAAAAAAAGAAATCGAGAATTTGAAAAAGAAAGTTTGGAGTCGCCACCATAGTTTATTCTGGAAAACTACGGAAAAACCATAAAATGATAAAGCACGGTCTACGAAAATAAGATTTCGGGTTTGGGAGTCGGTTACGTGTAGGGAAGGTATTAGCACCCTACAACGCCTGCCCGAAGGCAGTACCTTTAATTAAATACGCGAATTTGATGTGGTTTGCAAAATGTTTAATTTCCCCTAAAAAATAAAACTCTAAAGAAAACAAAATATTTTTTTATTTTTTAGTGCCCGACAAGGATTGAGCTTGCTCCTACGTATTCTCAGTCAGACTGAGAAATCAGGGTTACGTAGTTCTATGAAACTATTTGAAATTTTTGTTTGAGAAATTGTTGAGAAAATTTGTTTGAAAATGATTTGGATTTTTGGGAAGTGAACCTGACAAGGACTGGCCTTGCTCCTACGTATCTCCACTCTTGGTGAAGAATCAAGGATCACGTAGTTTTGACAACTGTTTGAAAATTTTGTTTTGAAAATGGATGTTTTATATTTTGTTTTTTTGTTTTGAAAATGGATGTTTTTATATTTTTTTGAAGATTTTATATTTTTTATATTTTTAAGAAAAAAGGAGGTAAGGTATTAGCACATGCTTAAACCTTTAAACATTTTTTATTTATTATTATTATCTTTTTAGAAGAGAAAAGGGTTTAGCACAAGGACAATGCGTGTCATCACACATGTGCCTAAACCTTTAAAATATTTTTTATTATTTTTCTAATATTCCTATATTTAAAAAAAATGTAGATAGATATTTAAAACAGAAAAGTGAGAAAATAAAATAATATAAAATAAAAAAAAAGTGAATAGTAAAAAGTAAATAGTAAAGACGAACCTTACTTGAAATATGTGTACCTTGTTATGAGAAGAGGTAGATGAGAGGTAAAGAAGATGTAAAAGAAAATGAAAAAGGTAATAGTAAATGAAAAAGGTAGGTGATGTGGAAGATGATGTGGAAGGTGATATGGAGAGTGGGGTGTGAAAAGAAAAATATGGTGGTGAGAAAGAAAAAAAATGTGAGATGAATTTTATTTTTTAAAAAGTTAATTTGGGGGTGCAAATAGTAAAATGAAATAGTATTTTTTTATTTTTATTTTTTATTTATTTTTTATTTTATTTTTTATTTTTGTGATGAATTTTATTTACCCGGACAAAATTGGGTGTTGACACAAAGAAAAGGGAAAGCATAGGCTCAAAAGGGGTTATCAAAGGATTAAAACAAGGTATGCTCATCTGGCTAGAGAGGCTCAAGAACAAAACTACCTTTATCACTTCCAAACATGCATATCAATCAAGAATCATCAACAGAGTCAAGCCAAGGCATATGTGCAAGCAATCAAAAGACCTATCACACACAAGAAAGAACATAAAGCTGCTCAAATCTCACACAGGGTATTTTCGTCACAATCAATCAACCTCTCAAATATCATAATCATGTTTCCAAGCAAAGAAAAGCAAGGATTTCCAACAAATTAGAGTATCAATGAAGTGAAAGACAAGTCTACAACCTAAATGAAATCCAGAAATCAAGAGAAACATGCAAAACTATACACAAAACAAAACAAAAACTACCTAAAAAAAAAATAACGCAAAAAACATAAACTAACAACGAAAAATCAGAATCTCCCCCAATAGACCACACTTAAACTACATAGTGTCCTCAATGTGTCACAAGCATCATATCAAAATTCAAAATAGTCAACAGATCATGGACAAGTGCAATAAAAGCGGGAAAGGGAAGAGAAGGGAAAAGAAAACTCCCCTAATCATGGTGGCAGTTGCCAATTTTGGACTATCAGGGAGATGTCTTCCACCATTGGATTCAGCCAGGAAGTCTTGAGGAGGAACTGCTTCAGTATCTAGATTTGATCAAGCAGGGAGATGTCCTCCACAGCTGGATCTAAGAAGCAGTGATTATTGATGAATGGGTTCAGCTGGTGCCTATTAATCTTTAAACTGTTGTGTATACTGGCACCCTTGTCTTCCACCGTGGGTGTGTGCTGGTCAAATTTATGTGTACCTCCTGCAACATGGTTAGTGCAATATGGTTCCACAAAAATAACAAGCAGGGGTATAACACCCAATCCCAGTGTAATAGGCTGAACCTCAGATATACTCTCAGAACATGAATCACTTCCAAATGTAGAAACAATATCAACAACAGGCTCAGATTCATGTTGAGTGCATGGAGAACAAACATTCATATGTGATAGCAAATAGTGGTTCTCATCTTGCAAAGAAGGAGAATGAAAATCATGCTCATAACATCATAATCATCAACATACCTATCAATAGCATAATCATCTACAATAGAATCAATCATAGGTATGTTTACCTCCACTTCCCTGAAAATTGGTAGAGTGGTGGAAGGTGAAGATGGTCTACCTATCTCAAAGGTTTTGCTTATATCTGCCTGTTCCTCAACATTTTCATCAGACTCAGAGTTAGTATCACCCATCATAAAGTTGGAAGCTGGTTGTATCACATAATTGATTTCAACACAAATAGAGCAAGAACCAACTTCACAACTACATTTAAAATTTTCAAAAACCTGTGAAAGATCAAAATTTAATCCTAAGTCTAAAGCATCTTCAATTTTCACAGTTTATATATCAAAATCATCACTAACATGTGAATCTGCAGCAGAATCAAGAATATTTGAATTCATAAACAGCTCACGCAAAGCAAGTGGGATTTCAAAATTAGAGAAAACCTGTGTTGATTCATGATTCATCTCACCAATAATAGCAGAATGAGCAACTGCATCCTCAGGTGCAAGAGTAGGGACATAGGAGGGTGGGAAAGTAGGTGGCGCAATAGTAAGCTCATGACTCTGCTCCCCATCTCCTATGTGGATGGCACCAACATCATCAAGAATCTGAACAGTTTGAAATGGTGATCCCTCTAAAACTTGAGACTGTTCCTCAATGACCTGAGTGGCCATCTGCCCCCACAACTCATTCAATGTAGGCTCAGAAGAAGTAGAAGGTTGGGCAGGTGCCTCTTGCTGTTGTTGTTGCCTCTGATTTTGCTGTTGTGGCTGCTTGTTATTGTAGATGTTTGGAGCATAAGCTTGAGGCGCATCAAGAGCAACAGGGTGCTACAAAGAAGGACAAGCATCTGTAGATGGAGATGTTGGTCTCTAGTTGAATGCCAGCTGTGTCGCCCAACTCAAAAGAGAATCAAGCTTGCTTTCCAAATTCCTATCAGCAGCAGATGAAGACTGGGCAGGCTCATGAAACTGCAGCTGCTGTGGTTCCTGGACCGGTGGAGGCATACAACAATTCTGGAATGGCTGATGTTGCTGTGGAGCATCATACCATCCCAAGCTAGGGTCATTCCATCCAGGTCATTGTTGTAACCATACCGCACAGGGGAGAATTCGTCTAGAAACTGATGCTCAAGATCTTCCCAACTGGTGACGGATCTTGGAGTAAGACAACAACACCAATCCCTTGCTACTCCTAGTAATGAGTGCTCAAATGCCCTTAAGAACATTTCCTCATCCGGAACATCTGGAGGTTTCAGTGAAGAGCAAATGGTGTAGAACTCCTCCAAATGTCTATGTGGGCATTCACCTGCAAAACCATGAAACTTAGGCAGCCAATGTATCAGTCTAGTGTTGAAAACACAACGAATATCCTCCTCATCAAGTGGAAACGGCTCCCTAGGAACATTCTCATGAGATGGAGGAGGAACCGTACTATTCTCAACATAGAAATCATTAACGACAAGTACACACTACTCTAATCCAAATCCAACACGAATCACCCAACTAAGTGATGGCTAATTCGGTCTTCAAAATTGCAAACTAAGCGAATGCAATGCTCAAATCCAATCAGTCATCCACCATGCAGTCTAATCAACTAAGCGAAGATTAAACACCCATTAGGAAACTAAGCGTATACCTAATCGCAAGCACAAAACAGATTAAATATTGAGCTAAATTAGAGCAGCAGTATGACAAATAAAGTGCACAGGTCTCATGAATAAACTACTCTAACCTCCAATCCAGCACAACTAACCGACTAAGCGAAGGTTAATCATGCTATAATGAAAGCGAACTAAGTGAACGCAATGCATCTATTACATCCAATGTGTTCTATACAGATTGATCAACTAAGCGAAGATGCAATCACCAATTGGGCAACTAAGCGTATACCCATTGTAAGAACTCGGTCAGATTTCATAGAATGCCAGACAGAGCAGAATACACATAAGTACAGTACAGGAAATCTCAAGAAAATAATGTAATTGAGTTAATGACCAACGGTTTTCACATTCCGTTTTTACATTTCTGTTTCCATTTCTTGTTACATCTATGTTTACATTTCTGTTTGCATCCGTATTTTAATTTAGTTCATTTGCATTCACAAAACCTTTCACAAACCCCCCCTCCACTTCGTGTTTGACCCAATTCTCGAACCACAGTTTGGTCCTTGAGAGACGACCTAGAAGTCACTTCCTAGTCTATACTACATTCTTTATGCACATTAAATTAGCATGGGGTGCGACACCCATCACTAACCATAAATGCAAATTGCGTCAGACCATATGCGCACAGCAGCAGGAAACGAGACTTTAATTCCCATCAAGTGAATCAATTAAGATGCAATAAATTTTAACTATTCTAACGTTATTTGGCTGTAAGAGATAAATAAAAAAAAAGCAAGTCCGCAATCTATTGAAAGTAACAATTTAACAAAAAGAAATGAATTGTACCATGTTAGCTTTTGATCACGATGCAGAGGAAATAAAATAGTTGGAATGAAAAGTGCTAAACGCATTAATTTAACAAGCTAATGCAGCGAGAATTCAGCAAATGCAATTGGAAGTTAAATTTCTATGTAAATTAAAATCAAGTTACATCTCCTTCCATAACCAAAATGCAGCTGTGTGCTTGTCTCCCTCTGTGGCGGCTCCCCAAGATAAAACCTTCCTTCCGTGTGCGTGTGGTGGCTTCTTAAAAAATGAAGGAAGTGTTGCTGCCCTACGTCTTCCAATTCACATGGGTCTGATGGTGTTTGCAACGTGCTGCACCGTGATTCAATGTGGGCTGCAACCTGCTGTAATGTGGAGTTCTCCTCAAGCTGTTGCTGGACTTTGTGGAATGAAGCTGGTGGACGTGGACATGCGTGGAGTGCAGCAAGGAAAGCATGAAGTACAACCCATGAGTGAAATCTGAAGCTGTTGGACCTGCTTGTTTCTGGACGGGTGCTACACTTCTTCAAGCTGCTGCGGGATTTCATCTATGCAAGCCGTATTTTAATACTGAACCTTGCTGGAGCTTCCAAAGTTGCTGGATAAGCTGCCCAACGTCTTCCAATTCACATGGGCCGGATGAAGTTGGATGTAATTTCCCAAACCCGTTGCTGGACCGTGACGTTGCTTTTGCTGCCAGCGTGGGTGTGCTGCTTCTTTTCTTTTTGCTGCACCGTGGTGCTTTGATGATGAATGGGCTGTGTGAAGGCTGCTGGATGCCATGGGCCGCGTGTTGATGCAACACACTTCATTGCTTTTCGGCTACACCTCTAATAAATCAAAGAAAGCAGCCTCGACACCTCCTTCTTCTGGAATCAGTGCTGCTATTTTTTTCTAAGTGCAACTGCCTTTTTCCTTTGTGGGTTGTGGCATATTTTAAAAGTTAATGGGCTGTGACATATTTTAAAAGTTAAAGACCATGTGCACCTCTCCAAGTTGCAATCAGATTGTCATGTGCTCCTTCTTTTTTTTATTGCAGATGTTTTTGCTTCCTTCAAATGTCCCGAATTCTATTTCCAAAATTTGTCCTACAATTAATAATACAAATAATTAGCTTAAATAATTCAAATTAATTAAAATAAAAATTTCTAGTCAAATTAAGCACAATTAGCAAAAATGGGAAAATACCGGACATTCAAGCACAATTCCTTGATTAAATCCGGTACAATAAGCTAAGTGAAGTCGAGAAAATATTGACTCATCAAAATAGACCACACTTAGTCTTTTGCATTCCTAGGCAAAATCAAGACGCAAATCAAGGAATAATTCAACGGACATCAGGGAATTGACACAGACTCAGCACACAGAAAACACAGACTAACAAGGACAGAAACAGACAAAATTACACAATCCTCAAGAAATTTGGACAAAGAAAAGGAGTAGACAGTATCCAACACAGAATCAGAGAAAGCAGATACTCATGATGTCATCCACGAAATTCAAAACATGGAAAAATGATCAATCAGCTCAAGAGGTGAATCAAAAGTAACAGAACCTCACAGATGCACTATCAGTGTTTCTCTCAAGTGTCTAGGGTAAAGAATTTCAACTCAATGCACTCAAGAGAGCAAACACAAACAGACTTGGCAAGCCTCTAATATCAACACTCAAAACCATATGCATGTTCGAATCAAAAGGTCTTTTCATGGTTGTAATGGGGCCAAGGATAAGGGAGGATAAATATGGATAAGAAGCTACAAACCAAAAGAAATAGAGGAGCAATGGGGAACAAGTGAAATAACAGTTAAATCACACCCAAAACCTCTAATTCAATCCTCTTCTTGACTCCATTATTCACAATTTTTTTTTATATTTTTCTCATTTTTCTCAATTTTTTTTTTCATTATCATCTTGTCTCTTTTCTTTTCTCTCTATCTAGGACACAACTCTAAGAGACAAGATACACAACATATTTACAAAAATGAAAACAAGAAGAGGAACCAACTAGATAATTCATCTAAATCCCCAAGGAGACCACACTTGTTCCCAAAACACTTCCAAAGCTCCAAAATTCCCTAAGGTTGAGGTAATCATGGTTTTTCACATACGACAAGTGTATGAGCTTCAAAACAAAGAAATGGAAAAGTATAGGCTCAAAAGGGGTTACCAAGGGATTAAAACAAGGTAGGCTCATCTGGCTAGAGAGGTTCAAGAACAAAACTGCCTTTATCACTTCCAAACATGCATATCAATCAAGAATCATCAACAAGAGTCAAGCCAAGGCATATGTGTAAGCAATCAAGAGACATATCACACACAAGAAAGAACATAAAGTGGCTCAAATCTTACACAGGGTATTTTTGTCACAACCAAATCATCCTCTCAAACATCATAATCATCTTCCCAAGCAAAGGATTCAAACAAATGAGAGTATCAATGAAGTGAAAGACACATCTACAACCTAAACAAAGTCCAGAAATCAAGAGAAACAAGCAAAATTGTACACAAGACACAACAAAAACTACCTAGAAAAGAAAAAATTTAACACAGAAAACAGAAACTAATGAAAGAAAAATCAGAATCTCCCCCAATAGACCACACTTAAACTACACAGTGTCCTCAATGTGTCACAAGCATAAGATCAGAATCAGAACAATCAAAAGATCATGGACAAGTGCAATAAAAGTAGGAAAGGGAGGAGAAGGGAAAAGGAAAACTCCCCTGGTCATGGTGGCAGTTGCCAATTTTGGACTTTCAGGGACATATCTTCCACCATTGGATCCAGCAAGGAAGTGTTGTGGAAGAACTGCTTCATCCTCTAAATTTGATCGAGTAGGGAGATGTCCTCCACAGTTGGATCTAAGAAGAAGTGATTGTTGATGAGCGGGTTCAGCTGGTGCCAACTGGTGTCGAAGCTTTTGTGAATGTTAGCACCTTTGTTCTCCACTGTGGGTGTTTGTTGGTCAAATTTATATGTACCTCCTGCAGTAGGGTTAGTGCAATATGGCTCCAAAGAAATGACATGTAGAGGTATAACACCGAATCCCAGTGTAACAGGCTGACCCTCAAATATACCCTCAGAACATGAATCAATTTCAAATGTAGAAACAATATCAACAACAGGCTCAGATTCATGTTAAGTGCATGGAGAACAAACATTCATATGTGATAGCAAACAATGGTTCTCATCATGCAGAGAGGTAGAATTAAAATCATGCTCACCAACAATGTAATCATCAACATACCTATCATCAGCATAATCATCAACAACAGAATCAATCTTAGGTATGTTTACCTCCACTTCCCTGAAGATTCGTAGAGTGGTGGAAGGTGAAGCTGGTCTACCTATCTCAAAACTGTTGCTCATATCTGCCTGGTCCTCCAATTCTTCATCAGTCTCCTCAAGTGCAAGAGTAGGGACATAGGACGGTGGGAAAGTAGGTGGCACAATAGTAAGCTCATGACTCTACTCCCCAACTCCTATGTGGATGGCATCAACATCATCTGGAAGCTGAACAGCCTGAAATGGTGATTCCTCTGAAACATAAGACTGCTCCTCAATGAGCTTCATAGCCATCTGCCCCATCTGATCAGTCAAACTTTGAATGGAAGCTTTGGCCTCTTGCTGGAATTGAATGTTCTGCATGGCTATCTGCCTCAGTAACTCCTCCAATGTAGGTTCAGAAGCAGGGGAAGGATGAGGAGTTGCTTGGGCAGGCTCATGAAGCTACAACTGCTATTGTTGCTGGACAGGGGGAGGCACACAAGTACTCTGGAATGGTGGTTCTTGATATTGAAGCTGCGAAGTACCATACCATCCCAGGTTAGGATCATTCCACCCAGGATCGTTGCTATATGAATCAAAATGATGCTGAGTAGGGCGGAATCTTTCCAAAAACCGATGCTTAAGATCTTCCCAATTGGCCTTGAATTCAGGAGGAAGACAATACAGCCAATCACTTGCTGCTACTTGTAATGAGTCTAGGAATGCCCTTAAGAACATGTGATCATTAGAGACATGTGGAGGCTTCATTGAAGAGAAAATGATGTTGAACTCCTCCAAATGTCTATGTGGGCATTCACCTGCAAAACCATGAAACTTGGGCAACAAATGTATCAGTCCAGAGGTGAGAACACAATGAACATCATCCTCATTAAGTGAAGTTGGCTCCCATGGAGCACTCTCAAGAATGGGAGGATGAGTCATATTGTTCTCAACATATGAGAAGCAATATGAGAGTTAGATGCAGAAGGAGAATCATAGTCATGGACATAGGCAGAAGAAACAGTATTCACAAAATCAAAATAGGTAGACATGTAGAAGGAAGGGGGAAAAGAAGAATGCAACAAAAATATGCAACTAAAGCTACCTAAATGCAACACACATGATAACACACACAAAAACAGAACATCACACTCACAACACAAGACAGAATGATGGGTTGTCGCACCCCATGCAAAATTTAATGTGCATAAAAGAATGCAGTATAGACTAGGAAGTGACTCCTAGGTCGTCTCTGAAGGACCAAATGTGGTTCGAGAATTAGGTCAAACACGAAGTGGGGGGGGTTTGTGAAAGGTTTTGTGACTGTGGGTCAACAAAATTAAAATACGGATGCAAACAAAAATGCAAACACAGATGTAAACATACATGAAAACAGAAATGTAAAAACGGAATCAAATACAGAATGAAAATGGTTGGTCATTAACTTAATTACAATGCTTCTTGTCACAGATCACAAAATGACGCCGACTCAAACCTCTAATCCAACACAGTCAACCAACTAAGCGAAGGCTAATCATGCTTTCATAAAAGCGAACTAAGTGAACGCAATGTTAATATTAAATCCAATTTACACTATGCAGATTCATCAACTAACTGAAGACTCAACACCAACTGAGCAACTAAGCGTATACCCAATTGCAAGTGCAAACAAAGATTTCACATCAACAAGGTTAGAGGGGCAAATACAATTACAGTCCAGAAATCTCAAAGAAGCAATGCAATATAATTAACAACCAACCAACTAATTTAAGCTAACATCAAAATTAAATTAACACCACCAAAAATACTAGATAACATTAAAGTCAGAAAATATATTAAACAAAACAAAATCAAAATGAGTCACTAAATCAATGGGCCCTAGCGACAATTAAATATGCCTGCACTCCAGCAAAGGCAAATGGGCAACAAATTAAATTGGTGAATAAAGCACCAGCCAAGGGAGTAAGCATGAGGAAGTCCGTACTGTCTATATGAAGCAAATCGTAAACGCATATTGTATCAGAATTGAAAGCAATCAAAAAGCAATGAAACTTCAATTTAAACCTGCATTCACGAATGGAAAATTGCAATGAAATTGAAATGCACATCAGCGGAATGTAAAATCAAAATATGTAATTCTTAGTCATCAATCAAAGCATTTAATTCAACGCAACAACACTTACAAAAAAAATAAAGGCGTGAACAATAAAATAAACTAATTGAGAAAGTTGGTCAGCACATTCTTCACCGTATGCACCAGCGTGGTCATTTTTTTTCTAAGCCAAGAAAATTGATTCTCCAAATTAAATAAAAGCAAACCGTGTGCAATGAATCACCACCGCTGCACCACATTTTTTAAAGGCAAGGAAATGAATGAGAATGGATAAACTATGCAATACCGTGAATCAGCGGACAAGCTGAACCTCCGTGCAGCTACCCTTCTACGCCGTGACACCTCTACTATGAAAATTAATTGTTTTCTCTCAAGTTCAATCACCAAGAAATACGTACACTGCTCTACCTAATCTACTCTTCAATCACGAAGATATTTAGTGCAGCAAAGTAAAGAGAATCAGCCGCATTTAAACTAAATAAAAATACTAGAATGTGCCATACAAGTTGGCGAGACCCATGCTTCATAATCTTCAAATGAAAAGACAAAAAAAACTTCGAATCAATCACTCATGGTGTTTCTCCTTCATCCAAAATCCAGCAATGCAATTACAAGCTCCATGGAAAGAACGTCCCAAGCCAAGTCCAATTCTGCCGAGAGAGAGCCCTCCCCTTAAATTAAGTGTCGGCTGGTGCTTTCATATGTCATCCTCCATCAAGCTCCAAGGAATATGCTATAAAGGTACCCTTTGTCTATGCGTGTGGCGGCTGTTGCCTTCATTAAAAGATTTTTATTTCCCTAATTCACGTCTCTCTCTACTTGCTGGACATACCCATTCATTTCCCATGGGTCTCACCCTTTACGTGCAACTGCCGTTAATATCCTTATTGGACTGTGTGTGATGTGGATGTGGTCGTGCTCTCCATTTGCACCTTGCAGCATAATTAATTTAAGTGTGGGCCGTGGTGCAACATTCAGCCAAGCAAAAGCAAAGTTTATACCAAAAGATTAAAGTGAGTGTCGGCTGCTCAAATGTTCCAGCCCCCTATTGGCAGCCATATAAAATTTATTTTAATCACCAGCCGTGCACCACTGGACAAGCCTTCTGAACATGGGCTGCAACCACGTACTCCATATTCCATTGTGGGTCATAGCACCTCTTCATCCAATTGCTAATTCAATAAGAAATGCAGTTCTCCTTCATCTGCTGGACGTACCTCCTTCACGCCTCTTTCATTTGCTTATGGCTGCACCACCTGCCTTTTTCCAATTGCCAGATCAAAATAAAAGCTTGTGTCCATGAAGTGCTGCAGCCCGTGTGTGCTTTGGCTTCTAGCAAAAGAAATGAACATTAAATGAAGGTACTTTTTCTTGCTGCCGTAACATGTTTCTGGAATAAGACAAAATGAGTGTGTGTGCTCTAGCTGGTGGACGTGTGCTTTCAACGCTGGAAGTGAGTAGATTTCCCCTGGCCATGAGCTGCTTGATCCAATTGCTGTACGTGTGCAACTGTTGGGCCGTGATGAAGGCTGTTGTTTGATGGACCGAGCTGCTGCCAAACTGCTTGCTATTTTGCTGGGCTGTGAACAGATGTTGGACGTGCAGCATGGTGCTGGATGAAGGCTGTTATCCGTGAAATGAAGGCTCCCTTCTTTGTTGGCAACGTGGGCCGAGAAGAAGATCCAGCTGCTGGAGACTGGACATGTTGCTTGTTGTAAGTGTGCGTTGCTCCAACCTCGGGTGCGGCTACTCACTTAATTGCCTTGGGCTGTCGTTGCACCATTTACTTTGTGGACATGTGCTATTTTTTATTTCCTTTCAGCCCATTTGCATTGTGGGCGTACGCCCCTCTCTACAAGCGTTTGTTTTATTTTTTTCAACGTCTGCTGCCATGGGTGGTCTTTGAGTTATGTGGCAAGTCTTCCTAATGTCCCAAAATATTATCTAACAAATTTCCTGTAATGAATAATGTAAATAATTAGTTTAGATAATTCATATTAATTAAAATAAAAATTTATGGTCAAATTAAGCACAATTAGCAAAGACGGAAAAATACCAGACATTTAAGCACAATTCCGTGATTAATTCTAGCACAATAAACTAAGTAAAGTCAAGAAAATATTGACTCATCACAGAACACAACACACACTAACCCAACAAAGAACTAAAACCGAACCGTTGGTCCCCGGCAACGGTGATAAAATTAGATGGGTGTCGCACCCCATGCAAATTTAATGTTCATAAAAGAATGTAGTATAGACTAGGAAGTGACTCCTAGGTCGTCTCTCAAGGACCAAATTGTGGTTCGAGAATCAGGTCAAACACAAAGTTGGGGGGGTTGTTGAAAAGTTTGTGAATGCGGATAAACAAAATCAAAACACGAATGCAAACATCAATGTAAACATCAATGTAAACACAGATGTAACCAGAAATGGACGAAAACTGTAAAAACGGAATGTGAAAAGGATTGTCCATTAACTTAATCAATATGCTTCCAATCACAGATTAACGACAAGTATTCATTACTCTAATCTAAATCCAACACGAATCACCCAACTAAGCGAAGGCTAACTCGATATTCAGAATTGCAAACTAAGGGAATGCAATGAACAAATCTAATCAATTATGCACCATACAGTCTAATCAACTAAGCGAAGATTAAACACCAATTAGGCAACTAAGCGTATACCTAATCGCAGGCACACAACAGATTAAATAGAGTGCCAGACAGAGCAGAATAAACATAAGTATAATCCAATAAATCTCAAAGAAACACTATAATTTTGTTAACAACCAACCAACTCACTTAAACTAACATAAAAACTAAATTAAAGAAAATTTGCGTGACTCATTTGAATTGAAATTGCTAAATCAGTACTTAAAATAAAAGAAGCATGAACAATAAAAGGTACCAAAATATTCATCACGGTTCAGGCACTAAAAGTAAAATACTGAATGTATTAATTTTTCAATGCATATTCATCACGGTAAAAACACTTTAAGAAGAAAACATGAACAGGAAAATAAAATAAAAATAACAAAGTTGCTTCCCTCGTGCTGAACGTTGTACCCAATTAAAATGGAATCATGAATGTGGACATTAGCTACTGCACAATGTAATAAATGAAGTACCACTTTCTCACAAATCAACGTGCTTCTCTTCTCCGTGCTTCCAAAATAAAAATAAACGAAAACGCCCCTTAGCCTACATTGCAGCGTGACCGCTTCTACCATGTTTTTGGGCCATGGTTAATTCCGGTGAAATTAAAATTAAAATTAGAATTTCCGGTCAAATTAAGCACAATTAGCATAAACGAGAAAATATTGGACAATTAAGCACAATTCCCTGATTAATTCTAGCACAATAAACTAAATGCAGTCAAGAAAATATCGAATCATCAGTCATCAACAATGTGGATATAGGAAGAGCCATGATTGATTCAGGATGGAGTATTAATTTGATGCCTTTCAGTTATTTTAAGAAGATTGAAGGGCTAGTAATAAAACCTGCTCAAACTACCCTAACAGTTGCGGATGGTTCTATTAAGAAGCCAGTTGGTAAGGTGGAAGATGCAATTGTTCGAATTGAGCAGCTGGAGTTCTTGATTGACTTTGTAGTTGTTGATATGGCGAATGACGGAAAAATTCCATTAATATTGGGAAGACCTTTTATGAGGACTTCTAAAATGTTGATGTGTTTCAATGACGAGAAGATGATATTAAGAGATCAAGAACATGTGTTGATTTATGATGGCGCTAAAGAAAGTATAATCAAAATAAAAAAGAGAGCCGGATATAAAAAGTTAAGAAGAGAAGCTACATCTGAAGAGCACGCAACAGGTACGGATACTGATAGTTGTCATGTTTTGCAGGTACCTGTAAGTGAAGAAGGACAAAATATTCATCCTGAACCAAAAGAAGACCTATTCCGACCAGGGATAAAGGTGAAATATAAAAAGAAGGAGTGAGTGATAAAAGAGCTGAAGGAGAAAGGAGTGGTGGAGATTGAAGCACCATACTCCAGACGCACAAAGCAGGTGGATGGTAGAAAGCTAAAGATTTGGTGTACTAAAGACACCAACACGAAGGACAACACATGATTTTGTTGGAGGAATATATTTTGTTGTAAAACATTTTTAGTATTTTGGACATGTAATTTTTTTTATTTTTTTTTGGATATTTAAACAATTTTTGGGTAGCATTTCCTGAGGGATGCTAATTTTTATGTATCCACTGAAGGATACAGGAAGGTACACCTACTGATGGGTGTTGGTAAGATTGTACTTACTTATGAGTGCTAGACAGGTTTGGGTCAGGCTCATGACATTAAACAAGCACTACTGGGAGGCAACCCAGTTGATTATTTGTTTGTTTTTAAACTCTGTCTTAAGGGAATTATATGTTTGCATGTGCATTTAAGAGGGGAAAGGCATGAAATTGAAAAATTGAAGGTTAAAATCAGGTGCAACAGGGTGGAATCATGCAAAAGTAAGCAAAGAAGAGAAGGATAAAATTACCGTCCATCGTTGAGCGGTGCATTTTACTGCTGAGCGGTGGCGGCGCAACCCCTCTTGGGCTTTTAAAAGCTCAGCGTTTCTGGGGTTCTACACTTTTGAAAATCATCTTTGAAGCTCGCCCAAGCATTCTCTGTGAACCCTAGCACCCAATTTACACTTTCAAAGGTTTTCCAAAGGGATTTCCCCACTTTTTCTCATCACCCACTCACAAAAATCTCACTTTTCTATCATTATCTTGTGAAAGTTTGGGGTTTTTGTTGAGGGATTGTGCATTCAAGAGGCATTCATCATCAATTAGGAGGAAGTTTAGCAAGCATCTAGTTTCTCCACTCAAGTAAGTTGTGCAATTTCATTCTTAGGGTTTCTAAATTTGAAATTTGATGAAGAACATGCTTAGGAACATGATAAATTAGGGCTTTTGATTTCTATGCATGATTTGATGAAATAGGAACTGTTTGAACCGATTGAATTGCATGAATTTGGTCTAGATTGATGAAATTAGTGTTAGAGTGGAGAATAGGGCGATTTAGAAAAGGTTTTTGAGAAACCCTAGTCGCCACTGCTGAGCGGTGTCTTTGGACGCTGAGCGATGGCGCGGATTGAGGCAAACCATTGAGCGGTCTCCTTTGACACTGAGCGGTCTGCTGCAGATTTTGTTGGATGCTTGATTTTTTATGCAGGGACGCTGAGAGGCCCTGTTTTTCCCTCAATGTTAGACTGTGATTGGTTTGGAATCTGATTAATGATGTACTAACCTCTAATGAGGAATTCTTGTGGTCTTTTGAACTTTATTATATGCAGGAATGTCATCATCATCGAGAAGGGTGAAAACTCTTGACAACTAAAGGAAGGGACCTAAGAGGCAAAGAAGATTCTATTCGCTTAGGTTCCTCTCCAGGAAACATGAGGAACACTATGTGACTATGATGGAGAGGAAGGCCACTTTATCCTAGACTTGGCTCCTGAATTTGGAATAGAGATTATGAGGAGAGATTGGGAAAGGTTGGCCACATATACTGCACCAGCCAGTATTGAATTGGTGAAGGAGTTCTATACGAACGTCTTGACTAGAGAAGGAGTATCGGCTGGAAGATACATGAGTTATGTGAAGGGACAGACCATCAGGTATGACCCTGACACTATTAACAGCTTTTTGGGCACTGAATGGCCAGGTGAAAAGTGCCAGTATGCAGCACTTGTTGCGGAGTTCAGAGATATAACAGACATTGAGAGGGTTATGTGCCTTACTGGAAGGCATTTTCAGAATAACCCTAATGGAGTGCCCGTCAACATAAAGAGGGCAAATTTGACGCCTTTGGCGAAATACTGGATGACATTCACTCATGCCAACATTCAGCCGTGCTCTCATGTTTCAGACATCAACATGCATCAGATCATCTTCATTTACTGCATGCTAAGGTAGTTAGATGTGAACGCCGGGAAGGTCATTACCGACAAGATTCAAAGCTGCGCTACTACTGTGAGTAGCAGGACACCGTTGGGACATCCGTCCCTGATCACCTTTTTGTGTCAGCAGGCTGGGGTGGATACTACAGTTCCACCATATGAGAGGCCTAGGAAGGCCATAGACGCTGCCTATTATCAGCAGTACTGTGAGGAAGAGGAGGCAGCCGGAGCACCTAGGATACGTCCTAGGAGAGCAGCACCACAGTAGGAGGATGTACCTACAGATGCACCGGCACAACACGCCGAGCCATTCCAAATGAGGGACATGTATATGTCCATGATGGAGGCTAAGGTGGAGGCTATTCGTAGAGGGCAGATAGCCACTGCTGAGATGATAATAGGGTTGTACGATCAGCCACCAGTGCACAGGTGGACCATGGACGAGTTTCATGGAGCTATGGCTTGGCCTCAGGAGGAGGCACAAGGCAGCGGGTCTGGAGCAGCTGAAGCACCAAGTATGGATGAGGATGACGATGAAGATTTAGAATAGTTTGAATTTTGATTGTTAGTGTCTATGCTTGGCTTGAACACTATTGCTAAAAATGTTTGACTTGATGATATTGCATGATGAATCTATTTGATGATGATTGGATGTGGATGATGATTGAGTTGTGTTGATATTCAGGTGAAAAGTTCACTAGCTATGTGAACAGATGTGTGATGAATTATGATTGTGGTTATGATGCTAAGCAGGGTGTATGAATGGATGATGTGTGAGAAAGCATGTTGTGTGAGGTATTGAGCTCTAGAGTATTCATTGTTCTATGTACTGTTCACAGGAAAACATGAATGATATTGCTTGAGTTTTGATAATTGATTGAATTGAATGTTTATGTCATATGATCAAGGCCATTTTCGGAAGCCCTTACTTAGCCAAATTTTCACCCAAAGTGATTAAAATGTTATACCCTTTTTGAACCTTGGCCCTAAATAGGATGAAAACCCTTGATTTGAAATTATTTACCTTGAGTTGGGTTGAGAATAATTGTTGAAAAGGTTCAAGTTTGGGGTTGTTGGGAAAATTTGAATGGCAGAAAAAGAAAGGCATTGAGCTCAAGTGTTGAAAAAGAAAAATGTATGAGAAAAGAAAAGAATAAAAGAAAAAGCATGGAAGATGAGCTCAATGTAAAAATAAAAGGAAAAGGGAAGACGTTGGGAATGAGTGAGATTGGTTAAAAAAAAAGAGTTTGTGCTTGAACTTTAAATGCTAAATTAGCTCTCTTGACTCAAGGATTTTGTGATCCAGAAAAACCAATTTTCCTTGTTATCCTAGCCTCATTATAAGCCTTGGAAAAGTCCTTGTGATGGCATTGGCATGTAAGAATGGTAATGGTATTAGATGAAGGGCAATTTTGTTTCATGTGACATGTGAATAGTAGAAAGTGGATTGACTTCTTAAACACTTGAGTGATTGAGTGAAACACTTGCTTGGTGAGAATTGTTGAATTCTATGATTACATCTATGCTTAGTTGATTGATCATTCATAAATAAAACAACTGTTGGGAAATATGTGATTATGTGAACTGAGTTGAATAGAAAGCATGTATACATCTTGAGGTGAAATGAGGTGTAAATTTCAAATTTGGTGTGCACACGGAGATGGATTTCTTTGCTTTCTTTGAAGAGGAGCACGTTGATTTCAATTGGAAAAATAGAAGTTGCTCATGTCTTTGCTGGAGATGCTGTGATTCATTTTCTTCTCCTTGCTTGGAAAAAGAAGAAACTTGTGCGGATTCATTTCTTGAAGAAATATACACTCACTTTGCTAGAGCTGTGATGGAATTAAGCATACGTCTCACGTTACAACTTGACAGAATTTTTTGAAAACCTGAATGTTGAGCTGAAAAGAAAAAAGCACACGGCCCACAAAGCACAATGGGTTTTTGGCTTCTTTATTCGAAAAAGAGGGCACGCCACATTGAAGGGGTTGCACGTCCAAAACCAGCATCACGTAGCATCCAAAAAGGAGAGGCGCTGCATTCATTGGGTGAATTGATTTGGGCTTTGAGGTGTCACGGTCTTGAGCTGCAGCGTCCAACAAGTAGGAGTGCACATTGGAGAGCAAAGCTTGATGGATTGCACGTAAATGAGCAGGCTTCCAGCAGTGCGGTGCTTCAAGGAGAGTTGGTCCACATTGGAGAGGTGCGTCCAACAAGCAAAGAGTAGCCACGGGAAGTCCAGCAACGCGTGATTTGGAGGAGCTGAATTCTTCATTCAATGAGGGGGGCCTATGGGTAAGGAATGAGTGTGTACAGCAAGTAGAGAGAGCACGTGCATTATGGAAATGAATACCCTTTATTTAAGGACAGCAGGTAGCCGCCACCGAGAATGAAGAAGGTAGTGATGAGTACGAAGGTGCAGCAACCACCTTGAGAGGAAAATTTACTTTTTGCTTCTTGAAAAAAAAAGAGATGCGTTGATTTACTTGCTGAAGCAGAGGCTTGCGGTGAATTGGTCTTCATTTGGAGAAGCAGCATGGTGTCACAGTTGCATTCATTTACTTTGTATTTGTAGACGTTGGTGCATCCTAGTACTGTTAACACCTTTCTTTTATTATAGTACTCTTAACTCATTTCATGGTTTAGCATGCGGTTTGTTTCTACTTTGTTTAATACAATCGGCATTTATCTCTTCAGTTCAAGTGTTACAATTCTAATTTTGTTTTGAAGTATGTTTGTTAATTCATTGCTTGAATTTATATTTGCGCATTCAAATCTGTACTTTCATTTTATTTGGTTTTATTGGAATTTTGTTTGATGGGTTATTGTTCCTTTTCGCTACAATTTCCAATTTTTGTTGCAATCTGATTTTGTTTCAATTGTAAATTCACTTTAATGTTGTTTGTTATGTTAGGATGCGATAATTAAGTTGTCATGTTAGCTTAAGTTACTTGGTTGGTCGTTAATAAGATTACTTTGTTTCGTTGAGATTTCTTGTACTGTACTTGGGTTTATTCTGCTTTGTCTGGCATTTTATGAAATCTGATTGTGTTCTTGCAATGGGTATACACTTAGTTGCCCAATTGGTGATTATATCTTCGCTTAGTTGATCAATCCGTATAGAACACATAGGATGGAATAGGTGTATTGCGTTCGCTTAGTTTGCGATTATGATAGCATGATTAACCTTCGCTTAGTTGGGTGATTCGTGTTGGATTTGGATTAAGAGTTGTGTGTACTTGTCGTTAATCTGTATCATAGTGATTGAGTTAATGACCAACTATTTTCACATTCCATTTTTACATTTCTTTTTACCTTTCTGTTTGCATTCGTGTTTTAATTTAATTCATTCGCATTCACTAAACCTTTCATCAACCCCCCCCCCCACTTCATGTTTGACCTGATTCTCGAACCACAGTTTGGTCCTTGAGAGACGTCCTAGGAGTCACTTCCTAGTACTATACTACATTTTTTATGCACATTAAATTTGTATGGGTTGCGACACCCATCACTTACTGAGATTATTGAGGGGTCACAATTCCATATGGGTGATAGTTGATCGGTTGATGAAGAGCGCTCACTTTTTGTCAATCAATCAGAAGATGTCAATGGAGAAGTTAGTAGAGTTGTAGATACAAGAAATTGCAAGATTGCATGGTGTACCGGATAGTATTGTATAGATCGGGATCCAAGGTTTACCTCGAGGTTTTGGAAGAAGTTGCATGATGTTTTGGGTTCGTACTAGAGGACGAGTTCAACATATCATCCTCAAACTGACTGACAGACTGAAAGGACTATTCAATCGTTGCAGGACTTATTGAAGGCTTGTGTGTTGAACCATCTAGTTTCACCATGTCTATGGTGAACTAAACCCTTTGTTATTGGGGAACAATGTAATCTTTTGAAACTCTCTTATATTGAAATTCTTATTTTATTCATATGCTTATATTATCAATTGTTGGGTTTCTTATCTATGCTCAATGCTTTTATCGTTTAACTCATTCGGTAAGAAGATATTTGCCTTTGTCGATACGGAGACGTATGAGGAAGTCATGAACTGATAGGGAATTCCTTGATTAAGCAATAGTACCTAGAGATAGGGGTAGGACATCAATTGTATTTTGCTTCTGTGATATATGCATTGCTAATTACTTAGGGAGACTAGAGATAGTAAACTAGTAGTTAGTGATAGGCTCTTTTCCCGAGAGATAGGGTTTAGGGTAGGCAAAGAAAGTTTGCATGACAATTAGATAGTAAAGCGAATTAAATAAGAAAAGTAGATATAAGAGGGCAGATAAGATGAAATTGTAAACCCCAACAACTCCATTCATTCATATCTTTTCTTTGCCAATTGATTCACTTGCATTTGCATGTTTATTTTCATTCTTTGCATTAAAAACTTAAAATTATTTCTTTCTCAAGTCTTATGCAATCAATCTACATGAAAGATAAGGCCTAAGAGTCTTTTGGGAGAACGATACTCGGTCTTACCGATTATATTACTTAATAACAATCTGGTACACTTGCCAGGGACTTAACAAGTTTTTGGCGCCATTGCCGGGGACTCGTGGTTTAACTTTTCTAGTAGTGTGAATTGGATTAAATTTGACTTGACTTTATGTTTATTTTATTTTTGTTCTAATAAATGATTTCTAGGGTTTTTTGCCTAATGTTTGCAAGATGCAGTACGAACAAGAATTTGATTATATGGGCACTTAATTCTACCAAAATGATTTCAACCACTGGTGGGAACCTCACTCATACATGGATCAAAGCCAATTTGGGCAAGCTGCCAAGCAATAAATTACTCCACTCAAGGAGAACATAAATTCTGACGATGAATTTCTTCAGCGGATCACGGGTATGAATATATCATTCATCAGAAGTATTGAGGAGATGCGACAACGTGAGGAGTTATGAGAACATCAAAGACAACAATATTGTCCTTCACTTGAAGAAGTAGAACGTCAAAGGCAACAATATTCTCCTACACTTGAAGAAAGAGAGAAGGAAGTTGAACAACGTCTTTGGCAGAAACAATCCTCTATGCCAAGAGAAACGTTGGGGGAAGCTGAACAACGTTGGCTGGAGGAAATTAAACAACATTGGCAACAACCATCTCCATCAGAAAGCCGTGAAGAGACATTCCAACAAGTAATGCAGAATACTATCTCCTTTTCAGAATGTGATGACACAAGATGTAAAAGGAAGGAGATAGAATTGGGTTGCGTGACTGCATCTCTGAATGATTCTAGGGTTAGTACTGAAGTTAACCCTAGGGAGGAATGCCAAGCCACTATCTCTGAAAGTTATAAGGTTGTTGATGAGAAGAAAATAGAGATAGAGAGAGGTGGAGAGGAAGAAGAAACAGAAAAGTTGAGTGAGGGGGATAAAGATGATGATAAGGAAAAAGCAGTGGTTGAGAGAAAATAAAAAAAGAGAAAAATTGTGAAAATAAAGAAAGAAAGAAAAAAGAAAAAGATAAAGGTGAGGGAGGAGAAAAGTGAGAAAAAGAGGAAGAGAGGAAAGAAGAAAAGATCATATGAAAAACCCCTTCCTCATTCAAAAAAATATCATAGGAAGGAAAAGAAAGTCAAGTGCTTTATGGAGATCTTCAAGAAATTGGAGATTAAAGATCCTATGATTGAAACATGGAAACATGTGCTTGGTGTTCTCAACTTTATGAAAAATTCAGCCAATAGTATGTCGATCGCTTAAGCTATTTGACGTATTATTGTCAGCCAAAATTGCTAAAGCCAAAAGATGAATGTCAAACTATAAGGTAGTTCGAAGTATTATTGTCATAGTTAAACGTCGACCCCTTTATATGTATGACGTTGATTAAAATGTTTTATTGGGCTTTCTTTTTTCGGGAAAGTTTTAAATGGGCCTGAAACTGAAAAGATTTTATTTTATGCACAACTTTATAAATAATAGGTTTGACAACCTATTGTGCACTCAATGTTCTCTAAACTGAAGAGTTACAAACCCTAGAATTGTGATCAGAAATGGCTTCTTCTTCATCATCAATAAGGAAATGGAAGGAATGTTAATCCTACAGGGAGGATTATTGATGAAGACATTCGAGGGAAGATTTTAAGTCTAAGGAAGATTAGAACTATGGTTTCTCACAGATATGTGAAACTGGTAAGGGTGTTCTACTCTAACATAAAGATAAGTGATGAAACATTTTGTTCCACAGTCAAGGGGGTTGATATAAAGGTTTGGATTGGATTGCCGTTTTTCAACCCATCAGGAAATATTTGACAAAAACTGAAGAAGATGAGTGGGCAAATGGTATGTGGTGAAAATAAATGGTATGTCAGAATCGCTAAAAAGATTCTTGGGGCTCATGTAAATTGAAAGCTGACTACAACAGAAGATTCTTGGGGCTCTAGTAAAATGAAATTGTCGCATACAAGATTCTTGGGGCTCTGGTAAGTTGAAAGTTGACACATTCACTGACAAAAGACTCTAAGGATTGAAAAATCACCGATCAAAATGGAAAGAAAGGTGATGTGAACAACCAGAAGGGATAATCAATAATTCTGCAACAGAAGAATATGGATATTCGTTGTTTGATTTTAATTTTGTAATCAGTGGCTTCTTAAG